>OZ024903.1:45000141-45170141 GCA_964017125.1 Flabesymbios commensalis
GATCAGACATCAGATTGTGTCTGATCAGACATCAGATTGTGTCTGATCAGACTTCAGATTGTGTCTGATAAAACATCAGATTGTGTCTGATCAGACACCAGATTGCGTCTGATCATACATCAGATTGTGTCTGAGCAGACACCAGATTGTGTCTGATAAGACACCAGATTGTGTCTGATCAGACATCCGATTGTGTCTGATCAAACATCAGATTGTGTCTGATCAAACACCAGATTATGTGACAATGAAATGAATCGGGCTTTAGGCCACCTTTGTGCACATATAGGCTAAACTGGGCCAAGAGAACCTCCTGAGGATGGTGAGATGATTGAGATGACACTGTCCTCCAGACACAGGATTCGAAATTCGAGCCCTGGCGGTCTGAGGCCGAGCACGCTACCTCTCGGTCACGGAGGCTCCCCACAATACTGACTTTCACACGTGGATGGGGAAGAAACATTTTTGTTTCTTTCAAACCGCCGAGACCGGGAACCGAACCCCGAACTCTGGCGTGAAAGGCAGCGGTGCTAACCACTACCCTAGGGCCCCCGCCCAGATTATGTGACAAGGCTTTTAAAGTCCGTTAATTACCGGGGGTACCGAATTATGCTAATTTAACAATATGTAAACAAAGCTGAAACAACTCTATGTAATGCAAAATATAGTTAATATCATGCAAGTTTGTAACTGATGAAACACATAATTAATAAGTGATGTGTCCATATATGGCCTCAGTGGTTTATATTTAATATGACAGTATAATACATTACATGCAGATAAGGTTCCGTATAATTTGTAATCTGATCCAATGATTGAAACGATTTTTTTTATATAGGACTGCGGCGCATAACCACAGTTAAGATTTATTATACTAGTAAATGTCGTCCTTATTTCTCGTTTAACTGGTAAATGTGCAACATTTTTTTTTAAGTTGCAATTCCAGTCTATGGAAAGTTCACATATTATGGACATATCAAGGAGCCAAAATAAAAATGAAGAATTCGGCCTGATTGCGTCGCTTTAAATATTATCCGAAATAAACCTTTCATAGTTCCCGGACCGTTTATGTATACGTCAACAATCTTATTCAACAAAGCTTATCGTTTTACTTACAATTACAATTATTATTTTTTCGGATGGGGCGGGGCCGTTTATCACTTTTAAAATATCGCGTACAAATTTAACTCCCTTGATAATATTATAACATCTTTATCCAAAATCACACATTAGTTGGCTTGGAAAAAATACTGCCATGAGACGAGGATGATTTTCTTAACCTCAATTTTACCAGGGTATTGTGTTGTATCAATCAGAGATGTTGCAGACAAAACAAGGCAGACATTGGCGTGATATTTGATGACGGTCTAGCCAAGCAAACACAAATCATTTGTATAACATTTGCACAACGTCGGCCCAACGTCTACGACGTTGGTCCAACATTGTACAAATGTTATACAAACCTATTAAGGGACTAGATTATCTAATGTGCATCTGAGGTAGTCACGTGAATCCTGTCAGAGGACGGAATGTGCCAGTCAACAAAGACTCAGAAAACAGCTATTTATGTGATCTTGTCTAATTGAGAAAATGATGGACACGAACACAGCTGTTTGTGTCAGACAATGCCCAATAACCTCTGGTATTACTATGCTCGAACTCTTGTGACAGTTTCACTTCACTTTCGCTTTCCACGATATTAGGCCCCTATCTATTTCTAAACTGCGTGAGTGGACCAAGTCTGCACGCATGGTAGGCCCACGTTTATTTGGCATTGATTATATGTATTAATTAATAGAATTAAAAAAAACATGTGATTTCACAGATATACAGTGAAGAATATATGCTTAGTTTTAATACATCCAGGGATCCCAGTCACCTTCCAATAAAATAATATCGGAAATATAGGCACTTTTGTTTGTTTTATAGGAAATTCATAGAGAATTATGAGCTATATACATATAAAATAACGTTGCACATTGCCAAACACCCATATTATATTTTTATTGAGCCTCGTGCTTTTCCCAGGCCTATTGTCAGAAATTAACAATATGTTTGGAACATGATTGTTTTCATAGTTTGTATTCATATAACATCCGAGAACTACTTTGGATGGTTTGTGTGATTAATAATCAGTCAGAAAAACATAATTTTGATGCCAATTGTATGAGCAAAGCCATTTAAGCAAGTGCACCCCACCGAATGTATGATCATAATTTTTGAACGACCCATATTATCACAAACTGGAGTGTACAAGACGGTGTACCGATTGTACTCTGATTTGTATCATAGAACCACTTGCCCTAAAAGATAACCAAGAAAGACAAAAAAGGTAGCTTAAGCTCAAAACATACACTTTATCCACTTTTCAGCCACAGTGGCAATATAACATCAACAAATCAACAAATCAACATCAATAAATGATAACGTATTATTAGCACTGTTAATATATTTCCAATTGTATATATAAATATAATATAAAAATACAAGGTGACATTCAAGAATCCTCGAAATATTTTGGTGAATAATTATTATATTGTGCATAAGAAAATGGTAAATACAAATTTACTTTGCTTTTGAACTTTTAAATCTGAGCATTATCGCGACCTAAGTAAGCAGGATTACCCCTTTAACCGCCAAATTATTCAATTTGAATTTTCACCCACTTGAAGTTGTGTCTCGCTGACGCGATCCACAAATTCAAGTGAGTGAAAATTATTCAGATTTGACAAAATGGAGGTAAACTCTTCAAATCTTGCTGGTTGATGTCACATTTTGTTGTTTAACATATTTAAAATGTGGTACTTAATGTGCTAATAAAAAATGAAAACCCGAATATAGGCCTATGCGGTACCGGCTATTCCAGCAAAAACATCATGGGGGCAATTGAAAAGCTACCCACACCCTCTCTGAAATCTTGGTGCTTGGGCCACCACAGAGCCCGGATTTAGGCCTACTCCCTTTTAAGTATCACCGTCCCCTGAATTTTATCAAGGCTCATTAATATATACATCATCGAAGCTGTATATGTTAGTGTATATATCAGGAAAATTTAGAAGAATTTTACCTGGCAACAATTTAAACTGTATTTACTATGCTATAATTCAATCTTGTGTAGATTGCTGGGTATCGACTTTTGAAAAACATTTGAATCATTTCCGAAAGCTACAAAAACGAGCTGCCCGCATTGTAACCCAAAACCTAACTGCGATCAGTGGCGGATCCAGAGGGGGGCGCAGCGGGCGCGCGCCTCCCCGTTCAGGGTGCCAAAAACAAAAAAAACGGCCAGATTTGGGCCTAAATATGCTCCAGAACGCTTCATTTCTCAGATTTCATTTTTTTTCCGGTGGGAGCATGCCCACGGGCCCCTCTAGAGCATACGAGACTGGCTGTGGATTGTATAAATTTTTGAACAAATCGGCGCCCCCCCTCCCGTTTGTCAATTCCTGGATCCGCCACTGGCGATGAATCTGGTATAAACATCATCAGGGGCTTGGGATGGCAAACAGTTAGAGTACGATATGAATTTTTAATTTACTGTATCACAGAAAAAGCACTGAGCAACTTATCAGAAATTTTATATCTCTGATCTTTATTCCTCCGCTGCGGAACATCATGGTGTATTAGCTGAAGGTTCAATAAATAACAATCTTTATCTACCGTAACTAAATTCAACACTATTCTAATCATCATTCAGCTATTCTGGGGCGAATCGCTGAAATTCGCTGTCTATGAACACCAGAGTTTCACCCACATACAATACATTTAAATCCCGGCTTAAGGACTTACAAAAAAAAAGTTTAAAATATGGAGAACTGCTTGCTTTTTAAAATGTTTTTTGTCAAGTTATTCTATATTGTATATATATGTAGTATAAATAATCTTACCATGTACTATTTGTATTGCATGTGATTGTTTTTTATATGATGTATATATTCACTACAGTGCACATATCGTCGCCTCGGAGCTAAAGGATCCTATCTGCCACTCTAACGAGTGTCAGATGGGATCCTTTAGCTCCGTGGCGACGATATATGTAAAATAGCCTGATTGCTAATAATGTCCACCCTGTATAGATATACCACCAAACCAACATCTGAGCATGCACAAGCCTGCTGGCAACAGAGTTTTCAGTTCAAAGCAGTTTATTTTTTCCGCATTGAACGGACACGAACTTCCATAACTACGTGAACTTATCAAAAAGTTTACTTATTGTTAATACCACACCGGAAAATCATCAATCGAAGCCTACCATCTCCTCCGGTGGTCAAAATGTGCTGTGTTTACCAACGTCCCGTAAGAAATATTGCCTTCCTCGGTGGTTGGAGGTGGTTTTGTTGAACATCCCTAAGCCCACAGTGACAGTGACCAGCATAGCATCACATATGGTTCAGGTGGGAATCGAACCCGGAACCTCCGGGCTACAAGCCTACAGCCGAGATCCCGTCCTTTACAATCGTATTATATGGTTTCCCAAAACAATAATAACTTCAATAGGCCTATTATCTGATTATTAAAGCGGCCAGATAGTGATTGCAGGAGATTGCCATCTAGATGAGTCGCACGCATGCCTAATATCTGCATGGTCAACCGCTTTTAGAAAACCAGTCTAGCTGAATTGTTGTATACAAAATTAATGACAATGTATTTTATATAAATCATCATTTTCAAATGAGATGGCGTGAATGTTAAACTCTCTAAATAAGCTAATCGTCGCTTTTAGGACGCATTTGATAAATATCTTTCTAAGCACTAAAATACATACAAAGAAATAGATTTCCATCTTGTTCACAGCACACAAAATTCAAAATGTCTTCCAAATGGGTGCAATTGTGTGTGCATGTCATTTAAAATGTTTAAAATAAATATTGCCTTCTGCTGATCGGCCATAGCCCGATTGTTGATGACACTGTACTATCTGCTTCACACATTTGTGAGGTGAGGCATGTCTCACTTGTTTGCCACTATTATATTTATAACATTATCAAATTTAAACTGTTGGACACAGGCGACTCACTACCGTCTGCTGCCATTCGACATGGCATTGTAGATGTAAATGAAAGCGAGAAGCCTTGGTTCCGACACACCAAGGTTGCAGCAAGCAATCTCCTGCAGCCCATCCCACCAGGGTAATCACCCATACAGGAAACTGTTTTGCTCGACGATAATGAATGTGTACACACTGTACCACTGGTAACTTCTTCCCCAGACCCCAATTGGTGTCTCTGAACACGTGTCAGTTAATTGACAGTGTCAGCGATTGTTTCCCAGCAAACACGAGACATCGACCCAATGTCGTTTTAATGTTGGGCCACCGTCTGCGACGCTGGCCCAACATAAAAACGACATCGGGGTTGTTCTGGTTTATTGATCCCACAGGTGATTTCGCGCACAGTTGGTGTCAAATCTCTAGAGATCCTTTCACACAAGATGAAGGGCTTTGTTTACAGGATTCGTAATTCTTTTTCAAAAATTTGCATCGAGATTGAGGTCATGGTAGCCAAAAACCTCAAAGAGAATGAACCGGTTGTATGTACAGGAATGAATCATGAATTAAATGTGAGAGCATTTTATTTTGATAGGTATGTTTAAACACAATCTCCTAAATAATAGGACATTTCTCGCCGTGAACAGTGGCGGATCCAGGAATGGACAGACAGGGGGCGCCGATTTTTCAGAAGAATTTATATACACCACAACTGGCACAGCCAGCTTCTCATATATGCTCTAGAGTGGTCCGGGGCATGCTCTCCCGGAAAATTTTGAAATCTAAGGTTTTATATTCCAGATATTTCTGGATCCGCCACTGCAGAACATGTTGTGGAGTTTGGCTTTTGCTAACTATACCAAAACCACAAGGCTAACTTTAGTATAGCACGAGCATGATAAGACCAGACAAGTCAAACGTATCACCTTGGTTCAAAGAGAACATGCGTAATTGCCAGATAAGCTCCCAACGATAGTCATTGAATTAAAAAAAAAAATAATATTCATTAACAACAAATTTAATATAATAAATTATCGAACATTTATTATGTTTTTACCTATATATACATATAATTTTGCAATATGTTAGATGCTATGCTAGTAAATCCTGTAAAAAAAATAACATTATCAATGTAAGTAATGATGCCCTACTACACATTTTGTCTCAATACGATGCATCAGGGAGGACAGGGAGGACTGGGATAAGGGAGAGCTGGAACACCGCTGATAACGTCTTTTGGATTAAGCCAATCAGCTTCTAGGATCTAGGAATCATTTTTCTGAAGCCCTTGGCTGCATTCACCACTCGGTCTATTCAGAATCAAATTGCAGACATATTTGTTAGCACAGTGACAAAACTTGGATGTTTACTATAAAATGTTGTTGTTCTGCCTGTATGTTAATGTGTGAAGAAAGTTGGATATGTAGGGGAGACCGGAGTTACCTAGGACACAGGGTTAACTGGGACAAGCCTCTAACAGGAAATTATTTGAAATGACAATATCAGTCACCTCGTTTTCAAAAAAATGAGGAATCGGGGGCCTACCTCCCCCCTTCACTTGATCTACGCTCCTAGTTGAATGATATGAAACGATATGAGGGAGCAGGTTAGAATAAATGTATATTTTTCTATCTCTCCATTATTTTTCACCCCCCGCTTTCGATTCGTGTAAAACTTAAAATACCATTGTTGTATTATACTGACACATATCCCTGAAAACACACGTCCATACAGCACAATTCACAATAATTATTTATTATTAGATTTTCTATAATGTGCAGAGGCCTCCGCCGGCTGATCTTTTTTATAGGAAGTCAATCCGGGGCTGACTTGGACAAATTTTGCAGGGCTGGCGCTGCGACTATAGATTTAGTTATTGGGGATGAGCACACTTTACTAGATGTTCTTATAGCTAGCTCTCCAGGTCCATGGGTGACCGGGGCTAACTACGACACTTTTGTCGCCTTGGAGCAGACAATAATAGCTCATCCCCTATCTGACTTTTGAAACCATGTAGTTTAATCTTAGTTAAATCCATATTTTTGTTTTGTATCTTTAGCTCTATTATCGACTGCGCCAAAGAGAATAGTGGTCCAGTTCTTCGTGGATATGTATAATTGCAAGTAAAATGATGTGCTATAGTGGATATTGAGAAGGTGAATGTGTTATAAATCTGGTAGTCATGGTAGAACTTACGTGATGGCAGCCATGGGGAGAACTGGGACATGCTGTCCCACTTCTCCCCGTAAGTGTCTTACATCTTCATATACTATTTATTGTGTAATTGTGTTCATAAACACCTTTACTCATTTACATCTGCTTACAATTTATTCCTAGTACGTACGGTTCTAAAGAGATATGTGAAGCTATCCCACTTTCCCCCATTAGTCGTTTCACTTCTTCTTGAAGTGTCTCGGTTCTCACGTTCAATGTCAATGTCAGTAGGGGAGAGTAGCCGGGATTGGACCAGTGCCTCAATCGGATCAGTGCTATTGCTCGCGTCCTGTTATGCCTGGAGGGTCTTATGGTCAGTATGTCGTCGTCAACACTTGCCTTTCCTCACATAGAAATTTTAGATATGAAAACTGTGATTTTGTTAGATTTAATAGGTAAAACCAATATTTTGGGTTGCTAATCTAATATTGCAATTGTTGAATAATACCTATGGACTACTCTGAACATACATGCACCCCTAAAATTTATCCCAAAAGCTACACACACATCTGTTAATGTGAGCGATAATGCAAGTTTTGAAATTTACCACATGTCTAGGTAGTGCGTGATATAAACGACTATATTACCTCCACGATTGGACCACCTGTGTGGCCAGGATTGGACCAGCTCCTTAACCCTTTCAAGCCTGTATTTACCATCGTCATCTTCATCCACTACAAGTCGCGAATTGTCGCAATTCTCCACTTGTGGTGGATGAAGATGATTTGATGTGGTTTAAAAATTATAGAAAATTGTCATGTATTGGTAAGCTAGTTTCATGGCAATTTTCGTTCTAAAACTCTTTGTTGTAGGACAATTAAGTCTGTTTTCAGTGATGTGTATTGATGCTTTAATGCATCGTGCGGGCTTGAAGGGTTATTTGGACCAGAGTGTTTTATACTGGTACCACATCCCAATAACTAGTATCTGCTATATGTGATAAAAGTTAGTTTTACAAACTCAACAAACACAAATTAAAATCTGAGTATTGTTTTGAAAAAAAAACAGTGAAAATATTAAAAGTGGTCCAATCGAGGGTTCGTCAGGTGGTGGTCCAATCGAGTTATTTGTATTTTTGGTATTGGACAATTGTTTGATACCGACACTAATTCTTTGATTTTAGCAGTTTATAATGTCTTAATAGTATTACAATTGGTATACCAGTGACATGAAAAGTGCTATTTAAAAAACAGAGGTGGTCTAATTGTGGTCTCATGCTACACGTTTGGACCCCTTTTGGATTTTTAGAAAATATGGATTTGCCTCTAAGATAATAAACGTGCTGAACAATTGGTTGCACAAACGAGTAGTATCTATCTTAAGAGTATTAAAAAAACTTTCTTCAAAAATTCAAATATTTTTTCTGGGTTACACAGCCTCTTTTTGTTAGGGGGTCCAATCCCGACAACTCTCCCCAACTCTCCCCTATAGTGAAATCAATCGTTCAATTACGATTATTGCACATACATGTATCTTTCTCTTCATATTTCCAGTGTTATCACCACATTTCAATCAACACAAGTAACCCTACAAGTCTTAGCGAGGAAAACGCCTCACCTAATTGTGATTTACGAAACACGCCCTACTAGATAATATTACTACTATCATCCCATTAGATTATCATGCTTATCCCATCATGAAATCCAATGTATTACAACAACTACTATTAATTTTCATTGATCTCTCCCATGTTTGTTCTACATATAAAGCGGCCAATGAATTTGTGCTGAACAGATTAAATCAGTGTCTGTTAAGAAGCACGAAAGAACTCTTTGTTTTTGTTATTTTCCTAAATTGACACGTTTCTGTGATGATTATTATTCAGACAAAAAAATGGTAATTAAATCTGGAGGTAGACTACGAGAATTGGGTCAGATACTCTGTTTGATCACACGCTGATAAAATTGGATCAAGAAGTGATACCTCCTTACATGTAGAATATTGTTTTATACCTGTAAACAAATAACGGTACAGACACTTCAATATTCACGTTAATTCCTGATTTCTAATTATTGACAACCATGTCAAAAATTAGAAATACGGGAATTTCGTCTCTATATCTATATCTAACTGGTGAATGCGCAGCAGAAAAAATTTAAAAAAAATTGCAGTTCTAGTCTATCTACATCATATGGTCATATTAAGAAGCCAAAATAAAATCACCGATTTTTTGATGATTTTAGCCTGGGCCAGTCCCTTTAAACAAAGCCATCTTTAACCCTTACAGCGCGGGAATCAACTTTAGACGTCAGAATCTGACGTCTGTATGTTGTCTGTTGGCTTGATTTGGTTTCTTTGCTCTGAGATGGAAGTTGTGTAGCCCTGTGCCACGATGGGGCAATTATCCGTGTTTGTCAAGGTATCGTATATGTAAAATCTAATTTCTTCAGATTCTGACGTCTGAAGTAAATCCCCACACTGTAAGAGTAAAAATATTTATAATGGCCGTGGGCCCATAACATAGGTAATCAAATGAAGCGGAAAGAGCTAACTAAGACATTTATGATGATTTCAAATTGAAAAACCCCTTCAGTCTCCATAGTTTAACCCTTTAACCGCCGGTGCCGCATATCTTCGGGTTTTCATTTTTATTAGCACATTAGGTAACACTTTTTAAACATGCTAAAGATAAAATATGACATCAATCAGCAATATTTGAAAACAGTTGACCTCCATTTTAGCAAATTTGAATAATATTCACTCACTTGAAGTTATGGATCGCGTCAGCGAGACACAACTTCAAGTGGGTGAAAATTCAGATTGAATAATTTGGCGGTTAAAGGGTTTAACAGAAATAATTCAGCGTTGTAAGGGTCAAAAGTTATCTTATTCATCAAAGGCCCTGTGAAGTGATTTCAGCTCATCAATATAATTGAAATATATATCACAATGAACTCAATCTGATAACTTGGCAGATTATCTTACTCCACTAATTATCAGTTATTTTCAAAAATATCAACTGAAAATGTGCACATTTCTTGGGCTGGGCGGATCTCTCACCTCATGACTTCACACACAAAAACCGCCCATTATTTAATCTGAATTAACATTGAAACTGCATGGGGTATATGTTTCATGCTTGTTGTATTTGTACATAAGCTGAACTAGATGTCTATTCATTTCAATATATCAGCTACATGTACATATAACCAGCCAAGCATGTCTCCACCTTTTGACGTCACGAATTAGCTCCGCCCCCTACTTTTGCCTTTGGGAAAATCGTTCCCAGTGGTTTGAAAATGGAAGCTGAGCTTTCTAATATTTAAAAAGTCATCTAAAAAAGTATGAAATATGAATTATGCAGAGTAGGTATGGGGATTACATGGGGCCTTTAATGTATTGGCCATGTATCAAAGTCCACCTGTAAATAAATCGAAGACCACATGTGCCACAACTGAGCCCTGTTCTAAAATATGTAAAATGAAAGGTTTTTAAATTATTATTTAGAACTTACCGGAAACTTGAATTTAGGGAGTGCAACAGATTAAGATAAGTGGTATAGAAGTTGTACTGCCTTGTGGGATACTATTCATAGTAGTTGCTCTATTAGAAATGGTACCAGGGGTATACTGTGTCTTGTCCACTCCAATGCCTATTTAGTTTATATATATTCACCAGGTGGCGCTTATCATCACTATCTCTGTAACAGGCGCTATGCTTTCTGGGCATACCTTTATCCCGCCAATGGTTCACAGTGGATCAATTCTATAATATAATTATTATACAAAATTTGCATAAAATAACATCCTTGGTAATGCCATAATTATATGTAAATGCGAGTTGAGATGTTCTCGACCTCTGCATGTATTACATAAACAGTGTTTGACACCTAGAAAATGCATCATCTCTTCAATTTTACATTCCTCACAAACATAAACTTGTCCCCTCGTGTATACTGAGACAAAATCCGTGAAAAAATACGACATTTCAATTGATTGTCCAATGCTTTAGATCTCCATGTGCTTAGCTTCCGATTTTAGAGTGAAAAGCACCACCACCTACGCATCATTCATGACATGGCATCACCTCATAACAGCATCACCCGGATGTGAAAAGGTCCAATTTGAAGAAGGATTGCGGCCATTGATCCTGTTCTGTTGAAAGCTTTCAGACACCGTCTGGTCTGGTCCATGTGTCAGATAGTTTTATATCCACTTGGTATTTATTATATGACCCGCTTAGACACTATCGAGCGTAAAATAATATCAAGATCCAGTATCTATCATTTTTATTGTTGTAACAATATTTGAACAAAATCCATACTATTGTACCACAAGCTGTTTTTTTTTATTAAAAAGAGGTATGTTTAATTCATTTATTTATCTGTTTATCTGTTTTGTTTTGTTGATTTCTTATCATTTGCTCATTTAACTAACGTTATCATAATCATATTATATTATATGTAGTCGCTTGAATAGGAGTCTAGCGAAAATGCAATTTGATTAATTCTAATAGGCCTGTTTATACAGATCAGCATAATTATTAGAATTAAACAAATTGCAGTTTCACTTGACTCTTATTCAGGAGCAGATAAAATATTCCTGGCGTAATTGTTTTTTAATGTGTGTAATCATGTAGGCCATTACACGTGTAGGCCTATATTTGCCTTACATGTAAGTATCTATAATGAATTTCTCAACTAAATCATTGTTGTATTAAAATGAGAGGAAGCGATGTGAATTGTCAGTCAGCATATTATTTTAAGCTGGAATTGCTAAGGGGTCTTGTCAAGTTAAAAAAACATCCAAAAATCCGAGAACAAATTGTATTATTAATTTGAAAAAAATACTATGTATTTTCCATTAACACGATTGGAATGCTTAATTATGCATCACTTCGTATGCATAATTATATGTGTTCTTTAGATAGCCGCCGCTGCCGCCGTTTTCGCTTCTGTTCACAATACAATTGGCTCTCATACAAGAGCCGCATAAGCATCTATCTGATTTCACAACTGTGCGTATATCTTCATCTTACTCTATATGCTGATGAAGTTATATTAATTGATTTATAAAAATGGCAGCAATTTATCTTTTTTTCAGGTTTCAGCTAACCTTCAGTCATATTGAATACAATAAATGACTATAATAAATCTGCACAAATCTACATTGTAATTATCGAAACAACGGAGCGGATCCATTCGTTTTCATGAAAATACATTTCTAATACTACCATGATAAGTTTCCCAATCTATGTACGACGCCTGTTGAATGATAAAAATATCTTTTGATATGAATCACTCCCATTGGAGACGAGCTAACAGTTAGTTAGGGCGAATTGAATCATGGCTAAGGTCAGGGGTTAAATCAGCAAAAACTTGAAAGGCATCCACCTTGGCAGTCAAGTACTGTGTGACAAATGAGTGGGCGTATAACGCTATCTGGACAACAACACACGAATACCCAAGCTAGATTTGTCCATAACATCAAAAGTGGGGAAATTGTGTATTTTTTGCCAAATAACCTAAATACTTCAATCTTCAAGTAGATACTAAAATATAACCATAGGAAGTCTCACGTTACTTCGATTTGACATACAATATGTTCACCACAGCAAATTCCTCCAAGATTTATTTAGTTCAAATGCCCATTTAGGGTCTGAGGCTCTGAGCCACAAAGGACTTTTAGCTACGATACATATAATTTTATTTTAAAAAGATAAGTAAGGTCGGATAATGAGCGTGAAGGTTTGTAAAAGATTTGATTCACCTTACAAAACTATTGGAAATGCTGGGTTCGAGTTATAGCTAGATAGATAGATGGTTTATTTCATCTCAGCATAAGCCCATCGACCTGTGTGCGAATACATAATATAGTGCAATATATACAATATGTGCGGTGTCTTAGCGAGGAGACAGGATGATATTTCCATTTCAATACAATAATGTGTAACATCTGCAGATAATTTTTTTTCATTATTCATAAGTTTGCAAGCACTTCAATTCCAAAATAAACAAATATAGCTAGATTATTATTAGTTTTACTGTATTCTGAGGATAATACTTCGACAAATTTATTCATTATTTATTTATTTATTTATTATAAACTAGATGTTATTACGAATTATCGGGTTGACTTGTTCTTTGAAGCCATTACAGACATGAGATTTTTGTTGTATTGACCTCACGGGGAAGTGACATTATTTAACTTGTGAGCATGCGCACTGATAACTACGACCTGGGCTATTACAAACGATTATTCGTAAGACTATCTTATCTGTCCCGTTAAAAACCACAGACAAAGGTAGGCCACTATATGTATTGCAATTTGCCAAGAACATTTCAATAAGTATCGCGATTTCCATATTACAAAATAGTGATAAAACTCCATAATTTTGCGGTGGGTAACTTTCTTACGCGAAAGTCTTCTGCTTTGACTTATTAGTTCCTGCTAAAAAGCAATAGTTTGGATTATTGATAATTTCACTGTCCCGCAATAGCCTATCGTGATAAAAAACATCAGTTTACATAGCAGCTTCAATATATTTATTGGAACGGAAAAAAATAAATACTAGGTTTTTTCCATACCATTTTTTTTTGAAAAGTAATACATTTTCCAATAATCACAGATATATTTTGTTAGTGGTACTATAACTTACAGATGTAGATATGAGTGAAATCCTGAGCAACAAACTCCAGGCCATCACATCAGTTGCTGTTAGATTGCCAGTATTCCGTTGCATAAACCGCCCACGTCTTGGAGGGGCGGGGTGATTGATTGTACCAGATAGAAATGTGGTTTATCTTATGCAAACAAACGAACGGACGGACGGACGAACGAACGAACGAACGAGCGAACGAAAGAACGAACGAACGAACGAACGAACGAACGAACGAACGAACGAACGAACGAACGAACGAACGAACGAACGAACGAACGAACGAACGAACGAACGAACGAACGAACGAACGAACGAACGAACGAACGAACGAACGAACGAACGAGCAAGCAAACTGTCATCTCCTAATACCCTACATAATGTCGACTTGGTGATCAAATACATGTATAAGTGTAATAGTGATACACCGAAATCAGGCGGAATACCACAATTATGACACAAGGGAGAATATTTAATAAGTATTTTTTTCATTTTTTTGTGTTCAAGCATTTTTGCTGCGACATTTTGATTTCTCCCGACAAAAATATAGAAAAAAGTGAAAATCACAATAATAGACCTACTATATGTCTAAAACTATTTCGAAAACAATGTAAAAATATTCGCAGTTATCATATAACATTTGATAGATATTGCGGTCCAAGTCTTGTATTCTACTCCCGACCAATTGAAGAGTGGCTCTGCCTGTCACATGACAAGATCAGCCAATCACCGCCGTCATTCAGTTGTTAGTTAAATTAGGGGGTAGAATACGAGACCTGGGCCGATTTTTCTCTAATAGTGTAATTCTTGAATGTCGATATATCATTCTTTTTGTTGCTAATATTGTAATACAGCTGATCCTTACGTCATTTAAAAAAATGTTACATGTTACATGTTACACATATTTCGATGCAGAATTAAGTGAAAATAAATTCTGATAAACATAATGCAAAAATTTTAAAACATTTCCATAATATATCAATTTATTTTAACGAAATTATATGCCACACCACATATGATTAATTACATATTATATATAACAAATATTGTAAAACACGAATAATGTATATATGTGCCCAACATGATCTTAGAAATGTTTGTTTCCTGACGGGGATTTGTACTTTTGTGGAAAATTAATACATCACGTGTGCTCCATTATTATAACATTTGCCGATGATCTTTAATGATATTAGTGATTCAGCGTGCAAGTAATTGAAAGATGTACTTCTGTTTATGAGAGAAAATAAATAAGGGATTATTAGGACAGAATGTCAGCTATCATAATTTTAGGACTGGGTGAACTGGATAATAACAGATGTCTTCAAACTAGTGTTAATTCACAAAAAAAATTAAGTAAAACTGTTTCATTTATAACCCTTTCCATTTTAAAAAATGATAAAATAGTACAACACAATGAAACGGTAGGTAAAAGTGACAGGGGTGATAAGGGGTTGATTAAGCACAATCACGTGTTTGCCACAGACAATTTTTCAGTAAAGCAATCATGCAAATGGACCCCGTATAAGTGCTTGGATTTAAGAAGCGAATCCTGGGAAATCGAGCGGAAATTTGCATTGTATTTCCTTTTTATTGTATTAATTAGTTTGACCACTTTTTTCATAGACATATTTTTTGTCATGTGTCGTCACGATATGAGGGATTATAAAATTTTAGGCACCGGTGATGATATTTTCCTTGAAATATGAGATTGCCTGAATATTGTCAAAAATTTAAACATATCTCAACTTAGCTTTGTTTATTGACATAGCGTTGTCAGCAGAGCTTATTTTCAATTTTAAATGCTTATTTTTATCAATTAAAAGTTTTCTTACCGTTATGGAGAGACCAATTTACCGTTATGGAGAGACCAATTTATGTTACAGAGTAATCTTTATTTAAATTTGCCAGTATCCATTTTACAAAAGTAAAATATATTTAAGCTATATGTCAACAACTTTAAAGAATTCAAACGGGATATTTTTAATACAATTTCCCCGCGAATTGTTCAAACGTTTGTATATCTTGTGTGTGGAACAGATAAAATATAGAAGCTATATTATATCTTCTTCGGGTATCGGAGCATAATTCTGTTGACGTATTAAAAAAATGTAGCGAAAGAAATAATGAGCTAATGGGGCTTTAGTCCGCTTTGTGCACATACTGGTTTAGAACCTCCTGAGAATGATAAGACGAATCCGATAACACCGCCCCTCACACCCTGACCGTATCAGGCCGATTATGCTCTCCCCAGCCCTCTCATGAATATTGAATCTGTACGAGTAGACGGAGAAGAGACATTTTGTTGCTTTCATCCCTGAATGGAGAGTAGGAAACGGACCCCGAGCTCTGGCTTTACATGCGGCTGCTAACCACTATACCAAGGCTCTCTAGATGAGGTGACAAACCAGGACAACCTCTGTAAATCTCTTGTATAATTGGAAGGGGGGCTACGACTCCATGTTAGTGGTCTACAAATCCTTGTTAAGACTCCGTGTATGGAGTCGACGTTTTATTTCTCATAAAAAAAAAATCCCCAGGCTACGGACACGCCGGATGCGAATGATTCAGCAATATTCCATATCCCAGCAAACACGAGGCGTTGGCCCAATGTTGGGTTGATGTTGGGCCAGCGTCGTAGACGATGGGCCAACATCAGCCCAACATTGGGCCAATGCATCGTGTTTGCTGGGATAGCGCATATTGTATATCGTGTGCCAGAAACGTTGTCTCCAGCAACCTGACATTTTGTATTTATCTGTAATTTCACATTACCACTGAATATAATTATATCGTAATGTTAACATTGGTTGATAAATACATGGGCCGGCAATATTGTAAAATTTCAAATTTGTACCACGCCTACATATATTTTATGCAACATGGTCAATCACACGAAGTATTTTTTTGAGGAATGTAGAAATTCAATATTGCAACTTGCTTAGGCGAATGATTTAATTGAATAGCTTATTTTTTTTTAAATGTGGCTTACCAAAGTATCCATCAAAACAGTGTCATTTACCATGAAGTTAGTTTCCCGATATATAATACAAGAACAAAATCTTTTACAATGGCAGATGACTCTTTCGTGGATATACCCCGGTCAAAAATTATGATAACATTCAGTACGCCTAACATAAGCAAACAATATTTCAGAATTTGGTCCACCAAACCCCGAGACATTGGCCCAATGCCCTTTCAATAATGGCCCACCGTCTGCGACGCTGGCTCAACATTGGGTCAACATCTACTGTTTGGTTGGTTATGTCTACCGAGCGAGAATGCTACTTCTAACTAATGGTGGTTTAATGTTGGACCACCGTCTGCGACGCTGGTCCAACATTAAGCCACCATCAGTTAAACGTCTCGTATTTCCATGTAGGCCTATGTCGGCGGCACTGTATAGTATTGATCAAACAAATGGTGCTGCTTTGGAATAATACCACGAGGGTCAGCTCGACCACTATTCACGTCTCTCATTGTGGGTCGAGGGTCAAAGGTCAAGGGTTGTGGGTCGAGAGGGATATGCGGTAACCCAGAATAATAAGAGACGTTGTGCACATACATGCTAAACTGGGCCGGGTAAGCTTCGGAGGGTGGTGAGGGGAGTAAAATCACACTGAGATGCTTCATCACAAACTCAATGACATTTATAACGCAACAGATGCAAGCAACAGGTCCAGTAATGTCATTCAGAAACGAGCTACATGATGGCCAGTGCGACTTCAATGTTAGGATGCGTCCCGGTTTCGAACCCTGCTGTTCCCATGTTGGGTTTTCAGAGAAGCAGCATTGTTTCTCACTTTTCAATGTGACTACACGTTAATGGCGGCGTCGTCGTTAAGGTTGGACCAAATTACCCAGAGATGCCCCCCTTCACAGAAACTGAGCCAGGTGTATTAAAGCTGCTCAATTACATTAATACATCTAGAGCTGGGGGTCCTGACGGACTCCCTGCCAGAGTGCTTAAAGAACTTGCAACAGAAATAGCACCAGTTCTGACTACTATGTATAGAATAAAGCCCGAGGAACTCTACATTCTTAGCTTTGAAAAGGGCCGAAGCCGAATGCCGAGACCTTTTTCAAAGCTAGGAATGTAGAGCTCCGAAGGTTTTAACTGACTTAAAACACATCCGACCATGATGAATAATCAACAGTTCCGTCGCGCCTGACTGATCATAGTAGGCCTACCATAGGCCTACCGTGATAATTGGTCTCTACTTGGTGAACAATAACTATCCAGTCCCGGCTTAGAATGTCGTGGTCGGACAAAGAAAATAATGTAGTGGTGTGTTTTAATTTCTGTCAAAGCTTAAACACAGGCGAGGTTCCTACAGAATGGAGGACGCAATGGGTAGGCCTATCTCTTATCTTCAAAAGAAGGTTCTCATGTGATCCAGCAAACTATCGTCCTGTATCGTTGACCTGTATCAGAAGTAAGCTGCTACTGCATATCATTTGCTCGCAGATTCGAACAATCCTCTCTCCTTTTCAACATGGATTCAGAGGTAAACACTCCTGTGAATTCCAGTTTATTATATTGTGACTTATCAAGATCTGGTTCGTCTAAATGACCATAAAGTGCAAGTTGACATCGGCATACTGGACTTTAGTAGAGCCTTCGATGTGGTCCCACACTGCAAGTTTCTGGCTTATGAAGAATGATCCATGAGGGCATTACATGCATAATCATTGGGCCGGCAACTGTACATATTATTTTGTTATTTTAAATGTATGCATTAGTGGAAGGACGGGTAATATGGGACACTTTAGTTGTACCTTCTCTCAGCTCTCTATTACTTTGTATAAATTGAAATAAATCAAGGAGAAAATATCAACAGACATCTAATTTAGGAAGAAAAAAAAGAAAATTGAAATATCGACATCGAATACATAGATGATGGGAGTTTTTTATTTTTGAAATTTGTCCCATATCACCTTCCATGGCGGGAAATATGGGACTAACAGGAGGGAAATATGGGACATCAGTTTAAAAATGTGGCAAGCAGGGACAAAAAAAATCTGATTTTAATTTTTGAAATTTCAAGGTAACTTTTCTCACATATATTTAAATTATCATGTGAAACCATAGGAACGAAAAATAAAATACTGTTCATGTGTTATTTTTTAACAAAAGTGTCCCATATTACCCGCATATTTTCATTAAGAGATGTTTTTTGAAGTAAAAGTGCTGAAAAGATAAATCTGTAGTCCTGCATTCGTCATCCCGTCTTATTGACCTAAAATTTCGTGAGCTGCTGTAGTTTCACGTCTAGTAATCAGAGGGCAGCTGTCCAAACACTTGTCTCCAACTGCAGCTGTTTTTCAGCGCTGTCCCATATTACCCGTTGTCCCATATTACCCGTCTCTCCCCTAAGCTAAACAAACATTATAATCAATTTGCGCAGAATCAAACGCCAATCAGATGATCGCCTGATATCGCGTGACATATTTACCAAACTGTGTAACGTTACCAATAATAATTTTGGAAACGTTCCCATATGCGATAACGAACGATTCTGCATTAGTCGTCATGGAAGATTATTTGGGGAAAAAAAATTATCAATCTCCCCGGTGGTATGTAGGCCAATTGTCTCTGTGAAGTATAATCAGGACGATCATAGTTTTATTGTTATTAATGGAAGACAAATAACTGCGGAGGCGGCGGGGGACCGTGTATAAAACAGGAGGCAGTCTGTCTCCGGTGCGGGCTTCCTAATAAATCAAACTAGGCCTACTCACTGGTTATTGTTAAGTCGTTGACTGTAAATATTTCCACAACAAAAATATACATTGATTTCCCAATTTACCTACTTGACCAATGGCAATGAAGCCTCAAAATTTTTACTTATTGTAATTATCCGTTTAATAGTGCAATATTTAGCCTATGTGTACCCATCTTGCCCAGTCAGGCTGAGACGTGCGGACCGCAGGTCTGACCTTGACAACAGGTGTAGGCTACACTTGAGTCGTGGTTGCTTTGTAGCCTACGTATTCGATTTAACCTGAACTGCTGTGACATTCAATTTTTCTATTACTATTGCAAGGGGACTGGGGACTAAATCCGTGCATTTGAGTGCACACGAGCTGTTTTCGATGTCCTGAAGCAGTTGTCTAAACAGAGAAATGAGCACATAACAGTAAACATAGTTTCGAAGTAGGCCTATACAGTGGAGACCCGGTATCGGACCGCCTCACAAAGCGGACCATCCCGGAATACGGACCACCTTTTAAGCCAGTTCTAAATTTGTCCGCATTCACAAAATGTATTATCAGATTCATAAAGCCGACCGACCCGCGATTCTGGACACGGACCACCCTTTTTCGGTCCCAAATCATAAAAAGTTACAAAAAACGGACCACCCCAAGAGCAAAAAAAAATAATTCACACTCTTACAGTCCAATGGGAGAGACGTATCCATGCATATCAACTAAGGTACCAGCTGTGGCTGGGTTCCCTACGGAACCAGCTGTAGGGCCTATAGCTGGATCCACTGATGACACAAGCTGTGGCTGCATCTACAAATAGGACCAGCTGTGACTGAACCTACTAATGAGACCAGTTATCGCTGTAATGGGACCAGCTCTGCAGGATCCACTAAGGGACCAGCACTGGCATTATTCACTAAGTGAACCAGCCCTGGTTGGATCAAGGAAAATAGAATCATGGTCGGATCTAATAAAGGGACCAGCTCTGGTTGAATCCACCAACGGGACCAGTTGGCTGGATCAACAAAAGTGGCCAGCGCTGGCTAGATCCACTAAGCTCAGACTGGATGACGTAAAGAATTAGCGCTGATGAGTTAAATCATACAATGTTATTAAAACATTGTTATCAGCGCAAATTGCAATCAATCGCCTTATCATATTATGCCCCGTCCTTAATACCCCGTCACATGGGCACAGTTTAATTCGGGTTCAATTCTGTTATGACTCGGATTATTTATCACGGGTTTATACCGCAATATGTAGGCCTAACTCGGGTCAGTCCACATTTTCTGGTCACACAAACAGATTTTGTAGCGGGTTAATCCCGGTACAGACACGGATCAGTTCTCGTTCTGCAGCACATTACATGTTTTGGGGATAAACTCGGGATAAAATAGTACTGGTGTGGTTGATAAGGCCCTGTGTTCAATTTTATTTTCAGAATGTCCTAACGGGTATGTTCAGATGGTCCTTTGTTCGGAAGGTCCTACGTTCAAAAGGTCCCATGTTCCGAAAGTTTTTTGTTCATAAGGTCCTATGTTCAGAAGGTCCAATGTCCAGAAGGTCCTATGTTCAAAAGGTCCAATGTTCAGAAGGTCTCTGTTTGGCAGGTTTTATGTTCAGTAGCTTCTATGTTAAGAAGGTCCTATATTCAGTAGCTTCTATGTTCAAAAGGGCCTATAATCAGAAGGTTCTTGTTCAGAAGGTTCTAAGTTTATAAGGTCCTATTTTGAGAATCTCTTATGCTCAGAAGCTCAAATGTTCAGAATGTCCTTTATTAAAAAAGATAAACCGCACAAACATCGCCACAAGAAGAGACGCAAGTCGCGGAACGATGAACAAAAAGCAAACAGCAGCTGCACAAGAGTAAACTTGATTGCATAAGGAGTAGGGGCCTACTTAAATCAAGACGCAGCGCAAGACGTTCCCTAGGACGCAGAGAAATAAACGGCACAAGACACGGCACAAAGACACAGTGCAAGAAGGGACGAGGCGCGAATCACAGCGCATGGCACAGCGCAAAATAACGCAAGACGCAGCGCAATAAATTACAATGCAAATGTGTGGTCAGATATCATTAGAAAAAAAACCTTAAATATCAGTCAATTACAAAAAAGACGCAGCGCAAAAACGCATATATGCATGACGACGGAGCTTCTGAACATCGGAACTTTTGTTCGTTCACAAAAATAACATTCGGCGTGCAACAATCATCTAATTACGCTATTATACAAGGTTTATATGTGTTTAATACATATAGGCCTAGCGTATACATAGATACTGAAATATAGGAGATAATCACAAGCAATACAAACAAACAGATTGTCGTATTTATAACATAATCAAAATTCGAAAAGATTATAATTCGCTTGGCTGTTTTCTGTGATTCACCGTTTTTTGTATGCTTGACTAGAAATATATGGGAGGCCCTAGTGTCCAGAAGGATTATCACCTGTAGGCCTATAGCGTGATTACACCTTTGCGATCCCAGAAGACGTACAAATTGGTATGTAAAATCATATGGTGAAACAAAGCATGACAATGCCGTCATTATTTTCTGTATTAGTTTTGCATATTAAACGGAATAAATATCAGATATATTTTTTTACGCGATGAAGTATAAATTATATCCAGTTAATTGACTGTAAGTTACATAGGGTTAACCACGGCTGGTGTGCGGACAGAAAGCCCACGGGTAATCGATTTCCCGTGCACAGCCGCCATGGCATGATCACCCTAAACAAACGATACTATCACACTAGGAACATAATGAAAGAAATAATTTTGTACTCCAAAAAAAGTTGATCGTAATGACTCCGTTGATGACTCCGTCGATGACCCCGAGTTCCTTTAAAATAAGAAGCGTGACATCTAATTTGAACACCGCTAACTATCATATTTGTCAATACTGTTGTATTAAAAAAAATGATAAATGGATAATGTCACTTCAAAAATAATTTTAAAAATTTGAAGCCAGCGAATTTCGCAGTCTTTCATATTAAAGCAATATCAAACAATATTGACAGTCATAATAAGGGACTTTGGGTGTCATAGGGTTAATCACGGCTGATCGACTTTCAGTTTACAGACTTTTCACATAAAGAAATATATGTATATATTTTTTTCATAATTATATATTTTTATGTGCATATAATTAAACATTTTTATTAAATTGTGTGTTGTTTCTTATGATATCATGACGTCATCAATACATTATCATGATTATAGCTTAATAATCGACCTTGATATTAACACGTAACAAGGCACATTTTCAAACAGACTGACTAGTATCTCTCCATTCAAAATTGGCTGGTTTCACAAACTGACCGATTCTAAAATGGGACCACTTTCAGTCAGTCCCATGGGTTGTCCGATTTCTGGGTCACCATTGTATTTCACGTGGATGGATTGTACAAGACGCGTACACCTACATATCTTTCACAATAAATATAATTTATTAAAGGTGAATTCCTGCGTGACCAAGTATGGCATTTTACGCCAGACCAATGAAAAAGTGGCTTAGCCTGTCACCCCATCACCGTCATTCAGTTGTTATTTAAATTGAGGGGAGGAGTAGAATATCATACGTCAAATATTCAAAAGACATATGAAAATTGCGGATATTTTCTACTTTCTTGAACATTGTAAATATATTATATTTCTCAGTTTTAGTTTTACTCCCAGAAAGGAGGCGATTAATGGGATATAAACTTCCACTAGACTGCATGAGAAAAAATAAATAAAAAATCCAGTAGATTTTATTGGCTTTCTCGTCCGTGATTTTGAAAAAATGACCACAATTATGTATTAATTATGTATAATTTAAGTCAAGAAATGCTAACTGACTGACCTCGTTTGTAAAATTGAGTACCACCGCGAACAATAAGAAATGATTGACAGGCGGTGTTTAGCTCGCCATGTGACAAAATTAGCCACTTTCTAATTATTGATCGGAGATATCATTATAGACGACGCGAAAGGCAGAAAGGTTCCACGTGTATACTGTATATGAGGTATTTTTCTTTTTGTTTACTATGCAACTCATAACACATCCCTTTTTCCATTGGTGAAAAGAAGAAAACTCTGTTAGGACTGCTGAATGCTTCTAAAAATGCATTTTATACACCGAATTAAACAGTTCTGGGGTGATATGCTCAAATGGAGACGGCATTATTTATAAAGCACTAAAATGCGAGTCGCGTAAAAAAAAACTGCCTTTAACCTTCCCGTTTGTCCTTCAAAAGCAAAAATGTATAAGAGAAAAATGACCATTAAATTGTCCAAGATATATTTTTATTCACATTGTAGTTTTGTACAGCTATAAGTATTTTTACCCATCTGAAATTGTGGGTCGCGGCGGCGAGACACAACTTCAAGTGGGTGAAAACTTCAATTCTATAACTTGTTTTATGGGTTAATCGGGAGGTCATGCTCTCCCAGAACAAGCGCATAGACTGTGCTAGTTTGTCTTCATTTTATCAGAATGAGCGTTAGTCTAGATTACCCATGGTACTCGTCATATTCCAAATCTCATATCAAGATTTATGTAAGCTGCCTACATCACGTTTTCCGCTAGTAAGCCAGTCGTCCGTGTAAAACATTCCCGGGATTAGCTAACGACGCAGGCCTACATATTTAATATCTCATCATCTACGGATATCTATCTATACGGGAATGTATAGTTGTATATCTACATGAAAAATCAATGGATTTGACAGGAACGGAAACAAAATGGTATAGATATAGGCCTACCAAGCCACTCTCCCCATTAGAGGCGTACAGATTTATATTTGTATAAGTCGTGGTCATGCATCGGTCCTAGGAATGAGTTCACAAGTCGTGAGAATGAGATAACACATAACGTTTAATAGCCAGTTGTGGCCACAATTTAGAAAGTCGTGGCCTGGAGTTACCAACTGAAATGCATGGTGAATGACTGACACTCTGTTGGCGAAATTAGTCGACGATTTGCAAACGTTGGGCAGAACTTACTACTCGTTCCCCCGAACGTCCCACAACCGAATAACTAGTTCACGTGAGCGGTTATGTCGTTCATACCAGTTTCACTCCGTGATTTATCTGTATATCCCTCCCCTCGGATGTTGGGGCTTTATATCGACATGTTACAACTTCTATCTGATCTATATAGCACGAGCTGGATCTGTTATGTAGATGTATACGCGGTTGTAATCCACTACAGAACCGACGGTAATTTCATTGGATAAGAACCGAAGAGAATATTAAAACCAAATTTTGAATAATTTGGTTACAACTATGAAATATTTGTGACACCTTACCATCTATTTATTAGGTACAGTAGTATGTACATGTAGCTATTTCGATCATGAACCCATGGGTAGACATTATTTATTCTAAACAAAAAAAGTAATCAAGTAATAACAAACATGTAACTGAATGAATTAATGTCGATAATTTTGCCTCTTCATAAAGCAACCAAGCTGACGATTAAGGAGACACAATCAGGCTCAAATCATCAAAAAATCAGTATTTTCATTTTGGCTCCTTGATATATATATGTTCACAATATGTCACCATGTCCATAGACTAGTATTGCGTAAGTTTTTTTTACATTTAGTGTTGCGCATTTGCCAGTTAAGCGAGAAATAACGACAAAATTTAATTTCGGACATGTATGTCCAAAATAAAAAATACGGGAATAACTGATAAATGGGGCTTTCGGCACACTTGCTACGTTGCCACAGCAGCCCAAAATTTAAAAGATTCCCGCAATTCTATAGTCTATGGACATGTTCACATCTTATGGCCATATTAAAAATACTGATTTTTTGATGATTTTAGCCTGACTGTGCCGCTTTGATTTCTGAATCTGAAAAGCCACTTTTTCGAAAATACGTTGTGTGGTACTATAAATCTATGTGTGATGTCTTTTGTGTGTGCTGGAATTGTTGACTGGACAGCTGAATTTGTGCTATCACGCTCTCTATCAATCATGTCAATATCGCAGGTATAGGGTTTTATCAATCCCGTTGCTAGGATGGGCTGCGCAGGGCATATTATATCTATCTCCGTATAGGATAAAACCCGAGGAATTCTACATTCTTAACTGGTATTAAAAAGGTCGTGGCCGAAGGGCGAGGCCTTTTTCACAGCTATTTATTGGAGAACCCCCTAGGGGTTTAACTGACTTTAAACACATCCGACCATAATGAGGATTCCTCATTATCAACAGTTCGGTCACACCTGACTGATTATAATGCCATAGGCCTACCATGAATATTGTTCTGTGCATGGTCAACAATAACTCTCCATTCCCGGCTTAGAATGTCATGGTCAGACAAAGAAAATAAGAAAACAAAGTAGTGGTGTGTTTTAACATTTGAGAGTGACCAGGTGTAGATTCTAGAGAAGAAGGGTTCATTTGATACCATGTTTGTACGGGTTGTATAGGTGCCAAATGCGCCCTATTCTTAGGGGCTTGATGGCATGCCCTCAAAAAATGTGAGAAATGCACAAATTTCAAGAAGCTCGGTGCTTTATATTGCATTTTTTTGAAAGGGTTGACAGCTATGGTGACGGGCCTGATAATCATTATGCAATTACTGCAAAAATCGTAAAGGCAAATTGCCCATATTTATGATGATATCTCTTCAAATTGTATGCCAGCTGCTTGTCAGCAGTATGAGGACGATAAACATGATAAACCCCATGTTTATCCGAGCGTTGCACGGATATGTTATAAACTTGATATGTAACGTTATATTTCACATGATTTTATTGTGTTGATTCATTATGAATACAGAAAATCTAGTAATTATACAAGACATCTCGAGCGAGAAAGCTTGATTTATGCACTCATCTGACCAATTAGGCGGGGTTTTCACTACGTTGCATTTCCACAATTTAAATAAGGAATGTAACACCCAAATCAGACTCTTTAATTGACCAGGTTTTAGTGATACAATGTAATCCAATGAACTAGCCTATTATCAATCAAAATGACCAATCTCTTCAAATCTCCACCTCACTTCAATACAGCTATAGAACGTAGGCCTACCTAAAAACTCATACATCATACATGTATCAAGTCAAAGCATCAACTGGCAGCAGTGCTGTTATGTGAAGGTAAGATTGCTATTTTCCCCTGTGGAACGAGAATCATTATCAAGTCAAACAAAAAATGCGTATTTAATCTGGTATCACAGCTGAGTGTTCTTCTTCACTATATAAATTCAAGTGGGTGGATGGCGATATTAGCTCATTAATGCTAAACATAATTACTCCAACTTGAGTACAGGCTTTATGTGGGGACAGTCATTAAAAGCGCACACAGGAAGCTCAAGTTGTCATTCTTACAAAAGCCTTCTCGACGTGTCCTCATGAATGTCACCAAGGAAATTACAAGTAAACCATCACAAGACCCACCTTTTATCAATTGGATCTAGAGGGTGAAAAATCTTAGATATATTTTCCAATAAAAATGTTGGCACATGACGTAACGCCTGCGCCCATTCTGACCTCAGAGATTACATAATATGTGACCTCACACACTGATATTTTCGTTTACATGCATGGATATGGACCTGATTTATTAGCCGTTACCTGGTTACGACGTGTGTTTAAATAGTGTTTCAATAACCATTCCTATAACCACAAATCTATTTACGACGTTCACTAATGCAATAGATTGTTGCAGGTAATGCCCCAGTCACACTGTCGCGAATCATGATGGCGAACTGATACGGATGTGAATCTGTATTAGATCGCCAGCTGATTCGACACTGTCGTATTGTTCCGTGCTAGAGCGTGTCAATTCTCCAAAAAAATCTCACGGTTCTCAACGGTTCGCCATGCCGATACGGATGTTTCAAACTGTTTAAAACATCCGTACTGCCAATACGAATGAGACCGAATCGTTGTAGTTCCTTACAGTTCGTAGCAGTTCGAGTCGGTTCTAATCAGTTCTTTGCACTTCGTATTGCTCTTCGTATCGCTTCGCAGCGTAACGGGTTGGTATGCATGGGAAGAGTCTGGCAAGGAATCAGAAAGAACTGACTAGAACTGACTCGACGCAACACGGTACAGATACGGTTGTCGTTGCTTGTCGTGTTAAATATTTGCTATTTACGGCCTGGAGATACGATGCAGTACAATTTACATCACGAACTACAAAGGATTTCTACGGATTGCAATATTGCGCAACGATGGAGTGAGACGAGATACGAATAAGGTAGATCCCAATGCGAATGACGGCGATTCACAATGAATTAATTCGAGCCAGGACGTTACCAATACAATGCAGAACGAATGAGGTAGATTCGCATAGCGGTAATAATATAAATAGGGCCTTCGACTCTTATATCATTTCAGTGTTGCCAGGGCAGACTAATGATGATCATTGTGTTTCAAATAATGGCCAAACCTCACACAAATTGCAACAGAATTTCTGACTGTTGTTTTCTACTTATAAATATGTCTCCTATAAACTCAAAAAGTCTGAAGAGATTCGAGCAGCGGAAAGTATTTTCAAACACTGTTTATTAACTATACCCTTTCAACATATTCGACTATTTTTATGGTGCGATGACGAGCCACTATCTAGCAGTTGTATGTACGTATTTTAAAAGAAAACTTGGTGCGATGTTATTATTGAGATTACCAGTGCCTTCTTAAAAGACTATATTATTTATTCTCATTATACGAATAATTTTACCAACAATAACCTGATTTGTACAGTTCCAGATTGGTAAAAATATATATTTAAAAAAACTTTAAATATACTAACTTTGATCCAAGTCGAAAAACATATACATAAATGATACATAAATAGGTCTATAGATGTATATAGTTACAACACTTACAACAGTTAATATAGGCTTGCATTTAATCTGATGACTTAATGAAAGCGTATAATAACTGAATCGTTGGATTTTATGCATATTGATTTCTAGCACTGATATGTTTTAAAATATATTTTTATTACGCTATGAAGTGCGGTTTTTTGGGAGCAATTTTAAAATCGAAAGGATTATAAATCAGAAAAATAACTGGGTGCTAAAGATAGTGACTGTTGCTGCCAAATGCAACTTTAAGCACTATGTTAATACTGAAACATCCTTTTGAATCTCTCTAAATATATTTTATTATTGACCCACTCTATTTTTCAACTTCTAGTTGACAGTTGTCGTCGTCTTCTTCTGCGACATTACAATTGTTCAGCAACTTTATTTGTGACGTGTTTCTGGCACTCCGCTTTCTGTTCTCTGTTTTTTTTTTTATATGTTTTTTAATTGTTTTCATTTGCGGTAATATTTTTACTAATAATCTGCAGGTTCTCTTTACCTCGCTATGTTTCCCGCTGATGATTTCTCAGTCTTTATCACTATTATGATGATACACTCCTATCCCCCTCTGTCTGTCAAGCAATTTGCTTTATTGTTCTATTAATTTTCTTTTGTTAGTGTTGTAACAATTTATTTCCCGGTACTGTTTTCCTTTGATTTCCCATACTGTGGTTGCAATCATTACTCTTTCTACCACAGCTCATGTTTGTCTTCTACTATGTACGCCTCTTTGTTACATTTACTTTATTCGCTGATGAATCCCAGTATTCTACTTCCTTCTATGGTTAAAAGTCATCTATCTTTATATAGCTTCTTCTGTGACACCAGTTTTTCTTATGGGATACCGTTAATGATCTATATTTGAGCACCGATTCTAATATAAATTCGGTGTTTTAAAAATGTCATAACAAAATTCTAATTGAATAAATTTGATTAACTTGGAATGATAGTAATATAATTTTTAATATAATATTACACAGCATCAA
Organism: Flabesymbios commensalis; assembly: GCA_964017125.1. Lineage (NCBI taxonomy): Eukaryota > Metazoa > Annelida > Polychaeta > Terebellida > Flabelligeridae > Flabesymbios > Flabesymbios commensalis. Next base: position 45,029,451 of record OZ024903.1, read on the forward strand.
ACTTGGGCGCAGATGATGTTAATTTGATGGACAAAGAAGACTGGCGATAAGACACGGATGAGCGCGACATTTTGTAGCCAACAGCTCATCACTATTGAATCGCACTGGTCCGTTCCAGGTCATATCAGTTCGTACTGGTCCGTTCCAGGTTGTATCAGTTCGCACTGGCTCGAGTTGCATTCTACTTGAGTCACATTGGTTCGTATCAGTTCGCAGGCTTATTCGCATTAGATCGTATTGATTCGTACAACCTTTCGTATCAGTTCGTGTCAATCCGTTCTGATTTGTATTGATTCTCGTTCATTATTCTTAGTTCTACTTGCTTCTCTGTCATTTGCAATTTGAACCGTATTGATTCTTGTTGGTTTGTTGTTCAATAAATTATTCACCTCAGAAGCATTTTTATTCTCCATGATTCGCACTCACATCCGTACTGCACACCAGTGCACACCAGTGGATTCGCGACAGTGTGACTGGGGCATTAGATCTGATATGTTTTCTCTGTGTTGTTATGATTAAATTGAGCCATCTTAATTCGCATGTCATTTAGTAAATCCAGTCCACAAAAACAACAACAAATCCTTCTCGCAGCAGCGCATATATGCGAAGAAAATAATCCCTTGATGTTTTTCTATTTATTTGAGAATAGAAAACTCATATTTGCTGGAGTGGGGGTGCTTCATATTTGCCATTATTGGGACACACATTATATATTATAATAATAAAACTGCTCGAAATGGGCAGTGTCTGCAAATAAATGGTGTCTGCTTACAGAGATGTAAATGCGGGTCGATCTGCGGCATCTATTCGTCTTATATCTGGAACTATAGCCTATATATCAAAGAAATTGCAACATCGCTGACAGGAAGCAAGCTGTATCTATATCAAAGCTACAGGATGTACACAACTGTTTGGCGTCGGCTATGAGTGAGTTTTTGTCACATAACTTCTAAAAGCATTACACTGTTACCTGTTCAATACAGTATCAAATTTATATTATGTTCCATGACCTACCATGCTCTGACCAGTGTAGGCCTACACCTATATTATCTTCGTAATATGCTCTATCCATCACGAAACTTCGGTAGAGTAGACACCAGGATTTTTCCGGTTGCAGCACGTAGCATTTGGTACGAACTTCTGTTTCGCTCCGCAAAAACACTAACTAATATCAGAAAGAAATTGAAAATGTATGTTTGCTCTGATTTTTACGATTTGTCTCCACGGTGGTCGGGTTGCTCCAGACGACAAACACAAACAGATTTATGACTATGAGTCTGATCATGTTTTGTCGCGCCTCTCAGGTCGGATCTACGAGGATTTGGGCGCTATATATATGTTTCTATTTCTATACTCTATAAAGATATCCGGGAGGTCATTTTTAAATTCAAGATGGCTACCGTATAGCCAAAGATAAATTATTTTTGTTATATAATAGGGGGCTGACAAATGACTAATAAAATCGATATAGGCTCTGTAAAATGAATAGTTTCTAGCTAGTGCTTATTGAATAGATTATTGAATAAGTAATTTAATATTGAATATAATCAGCTATAGTCACAAATCATAGATAATTGTTGCCAATATCCTATTACACATCAGCATTGTTTGAAAAACGTTTGTATTATATCAGGTATTGATGTGTTGTTCTTTCAGGTAAATAATGGAAGAGGGGTAAGTTTAGGTATATCGATGAGTGTGATGGACGTGGCTCTGCAGGTATACAAACAACAACCCTTCCAGCAGCATAACCATAATATAAAGGTTGATAGCTAATAGATGTAGTGTCAATGGCTTTTGTAATTAATGTTATTAAATGGCTCCTGTGGACAGTAGAAACTATGTATTTTGATGTGGTGGAACCCGTTTTTTATATCTACAGTAACTTAATCATCTTTAGGCTCAATCAGTTGGGCAACAGTTTTAATATCTTCTTTAATATCTGGCCCACCCTCTGCGACGCTGGCCCAAAATCAAACCAGCACTGGTTCAACGCCTCGTGTTTGCTGGGCTGCGGGTCTGGCAGTACATACTGCTGGCGGCGAGTACACAAGCTGACACCAACCCAATGTCTGTTTAATGTTGGGCCAGCGTCGCCGGTGCTGGCTAGCATCCATTCAGCCCTAGTCAGTACTTCATGCTGGTGGTACCGGCATGCTGGCGGTACCAGCATGATGCTTTGAACCAAAACTGGGTTAATGTTGGCCCGCCATCTGTGACGCTGGCCCAAATTCAGCGTTGCGCCAAACATGACAAAGTGACCCAATACTGGGCTAATGTTCACTCAGCGTCAACATTAGCTCAGCATTGGGTCAACGTCTCGTGTTTGACCGCCTGCACGATAGAAAGCGCTGGACAGAAATGAATGGGACAATCACAGACACAGACTGAGACAGACTGAGCGGACAGAGGTAAAGCAACGTGTCCCCACCTCTGTGTACAGAGGGGATAAATATATAAATAAAAAACCTACAACTTGACTAATAACTTACCGAAAACAATTATTATAACTTAATCTAACATAGAGCAACTAACGTTAAAAAGTATCATAGTAAAAAGAAAGCTCCACAAACCCGAAAAAAAATCAGGTGGTATATGTGGCGTCTTGCGCGTCTTGTGAATATCAGCTGTTGTCTCAACAGACGTAGCAGCATGAAAAAGTGTTGAATGACCACAACGCCCTATTATGTGATAATAATATGCTTCCATCAGCTTATCGTGTTGTCATACCAATATTGTTTCTTGTTATTCCATCTGATGCCCTTCATTGCTTCAGATATATAATATTGTGAGCATGAACTCATTCTTTTTCTAATGCCGTCCTCATACTTGGAGACAATCACGCCAGGCTCTCTATTTAGAGTACACCATTTTAAGGAAACACGTGATTCAATAGACAACATTAGCTGGCTTGTCTGCACCTGTCAATGCTGTGAATATAATCGAAAGAGCCGCTTTGTCAAGGTGTAAACTACATTGAAGGCCATTGAAAAAACCTCTTTTTGTTGGAGTATGTCCAATTATGAACCGATTGCCATATTATAGAAGTTTCGTTTTGTTGAATATATTTTATCGCGGGCGGCCGGAAGGACGGACGGACGGCCGGAGCCGGACGGACGTACGGAAGGACGGACAGACATACAGACAGACAGCTTTAAATACAACATTGTGTGACCAACCCATGTTTTTATGTGATATAACTAACACATTTCCCTAATTCACAATTGACAAAATATCCCACATATCAGATATGCATCCATCCAACTTTGTTTCAATCAATACTGATCCAACGGCCTATATGTTGGCTCAGAATTACCCCCTTTTAACGCTGAACCCCAGGGCACACTTGCATCCCCACAGCTGAATTCCTGGGGAGGGGGGGGGGTAATAGGAATATTTTGTAATATCAGATTTGTATGAAGACACCAGCAGGATCTTGTCTTATGAGCAAATAATAACACGAGAGGGAGTTATGCTTTACTTGTGGATAACACCAAGGTCATGTCAAGGTCACATCAAGGTCATTTCAAGGTCAAACCCGTGAAAAATAATGAAAATACACACTTTTTATCAATTTCAAGCTGTTTAGCGGTGCAGTCATCCATTAGAGAGGACTGATGGTGACACATACTTGGTCGGGTATCATTTCAGCATACATTTTTAGGATATCTAGGGCAGTGCTAATATTGTGAGGGGTGATGCCCCCATGTTTGCGCTTATTACACCCCCATTCCTCAAGGGTCAATTGAACAAGCAAAATTACAATATTGCAGCAGCGTGTAGCATCAACTTTGACGTCCATCGCAAAATATTGATACATAATTGGGTATGGAGGTTGGCATTGGTTGAGGGTGTGCTTTACTGCATGGATGCCGCCCAAAATAAATGTAAAGTTATTGTCTAGGTCATGTAAAATGTCAGGTGTATCAGTGTATGGGTGATGTGTACTAAATGCGTAATGATTAGGTAATGCGTAATGATTAGTAGTGCAACCATATGCAATCCGCACTGCTGCGAAATCTGTCAAATAAGTATTATCATAGCATTTTAAGCATGATGATGATGCCAAAGGAAGGTATGGTTTGTTTTATTGTATTCTTTGATAACAAAAATATATGGTTTGGTGAAAAAATCAAATCTCTATCTCAATTATTGAGAAAATTATGATAATTTTATTGATTTTATGGCGGCCATTTTAAATTTTTCGTTCCAAAATAATCCTTTAAGAATGACAGCTCTACATCGGCCCAGATATTATTATGGGATGCTATCCATGCACAATCAAAAGAGAAACAAACTTTTATCGGCAAAACAAGGCTACCCTTATGATTACCGGACCAAATTGATTTTACAGACAAAAACACGAAAAAACACTTTGCACTCGAGTATACTCGGGGTCTGCGACAGGGAGACAACTTTTGCCCCCGAGTATACTCGGGGTCCGCGTTTAAAGGGTTAAAATAGCTATGGGCCAACGTATCGCATTCCCCGGTGATTTCCAAGCTCATTTCCCACGTCAAAGATAGAAGAACATTTGTGAGTGGGCGAGGAAAAAATCGCAAGCAGCAACAACAATCGGAACTAGCTGCTCGTTTGACCAGTCTGATTTGAGCCTCTGTAGTGGCAGACAAACAACGGATGTCAAGTATCCTAGAAGTTTATGTGGATCAGAAGCAAATCCATAATCAATCTACATCACTGGATGATCCTTGATGTCAACCAACCATGTTTGATGATGATGGTCTAAGGTAGTTACATTTGCAACAATTTGCTCTTTATTACTGTGTATTTATTTTCTTAATATAATTTCAATATTAATATGTAGAACGACGCATGATAATGAAGGATATGATGATGGCCTCCAGTAAATTATAATACAAACAAATATAAATATAATAGCACACTCACACCTACAATGGGTGCAACAGCGCATGCGTATAGGCTACAAATGAATGAGTTTTAGAATCCCTTAGTGCACATAAGCTAAAATGGGCCAGGATTATGTCCCGAGGATGGTGAGATGAGTGAGATGAGACTGCCCTTGAAATTGGACCCCTGGCGGTCTGAGGTCGAGCACGATACCTTTCGGTCACAGAGGCTCCCACAAATGCTTGGGTGAGAGAGGAAGAAATATTTGTTTATTTGAGACCTGAATGACAGAGCGGGGAGCCGCGATACCCGATTTTACAGACAGGCAGCTACAACACAATATGACCCCTACAGCTGAGGCAATATGTCCGGCTATTATATATAGTCATTGCAGATAGAGCATCTCAAATGTTACCCCTCATTGAGTTATTATTGATAGTTATCAGTCAGAAAATGATTGATTACGCGACTACATTAAACACTAAAGGAGAGAGATATCCTAATATGATAAGGATCGATCACATACTTTTTCACAAAAGTTTAGACACTGGCGTCAGTACCAGTGTTGAATATTTTGTTCTATTTAATGTGACAGCTCTATCTGTCTAATTATTTCGAAATAGCAATGTTTATAAATGACATAATCATTGCACATGTCAGATCAATGCAAAACATTAATCTAAATTAATTAAAAACATCTTTATATCCAGCAACATTTAAAAATTATTATTTTTTGAAATATCTGACAAATTCTCCCATATATTAGCACCAGTATAGACCTATAATGGCAATGAGCATTTAAAACAGATTTTGTTAGCTTTAGGCAAGATATTTGTATAATGATGCTTGGGCTATGCCTAAACATTTTGAGTTCTGTTTGGTTCTTTCTCGTTTTCCTGTTTTCTATGTCCAAAATTTGGAGTGCTATTTCTCCTTGTATTTTAACACAATGTTGACTGCATGCTGTATCTTTTCAATAAATTCTGAGTTGTTCTTCCGGATTTATTCAAGATTGTCTGGATCTCTATGTGCATCAATGTCAAATTTTGATGGGCTATTTCTCCTTGAGATTTTATCCAATCGACTTCAAACCTTGGCACAATGTTTCTTAGATAATGAAGTTTTATGCTATGACTTTTTTCAGAATTCACAGTTGTTTTTTCCGATTTATTCAGGATTTTCTGGATTTCTATGTGGATCGATGCTGGTTCAATGATGTACATATCGCCCCAATGAATTCGACTCTTGACCAATCAATAGGGGCATTTTGTTATAGGCGACTCCATACCGCCACCCTTTGAGCACCCCTACATATAATAATTAAAATACATTTATTCAATATTGTTTCAATGCCGTGCCAGCGTTATTGTGTGTATGGTATGGACATTAGAAATATTTTAAATGCTACATTTGAGAATTAAAATAACAGTTGCAATTCCATTGAAACACAAAACGTCGAATCACTGCTTTTATAATGTTGGGCTAGCGTCACAGACAGTGATACAACACTAAGTCAACAGGGCGACAAGTCAGTGTGTGTACTGGGCAATCATCTGAATACGATTTCACTCGACAGGCAAATATATATATCTAATTAAAAGTACAAACAGCTCAGTGGGGACTTCCGATCTCTGAAAGTCTGAAGGCAAAAATTCAAATTTAAAATTTTAATCTGTCAGATTTAAAATAACCATACAAAATTTAAAATGGTTGCCAAAAAACTCACATTAATTAGTTCAAACATTATTGTTACGTAGAAAGTCACAATTTCCTTCTAGTTGAGTTTGCTTTGGTTCTTTCTCGTTTTTATTTTTCCTTGTTAGAGTGTTATTTTTCCCTGGATTCTTATATAATCAACTTGCAGTTTTAACACACTGTTTCTCAGATAGTCGGGCTGTATGCTATATTTTTTTTAAGAATTCCCAGTTGTTTTTACAGATTTATTCAGGCTTTTTTGAATCACTATGTATGGATTGATGTAGGTTCAATGATGTACATGTCGGGGATTATGATCTGAGTTTTTATCCAATCGACTTCCAACTTTGGCACTAAGATCCGTAGGTAATGATATTTATTGCTATGACTTTTTCAAGAATTCACAGTTGTTCTTCCGGATTTATTCAAGACACCATTTATGGATCGATGTCGGCTCAATGATGTACATGTCCCGTGAAGCCCCATTCATTGTATGAGTAGAATCAGGCTGAAATGCGGGCAGTGTGTCCAGGCTGGGTCGCCCTATTATACCTTTAAATGCTGGATTTGGTAATCAAATTGCATTTGCCTAATGCTGTTTCAAAGCAGCAGGTGAGTGTTTACTATGGACATTAGTAACATTTTAAGTGTTACACTTGACAATTAAATTAACTGTTGTAATTCTACCAAACACGAAACGCAGAGCCATTGTTGTTTTATTATTGGGTCTGTGTCGCACACAACGATACAACAATAATCCAACAGAGAGTCAAGTCAATATATTTACTGGGCACACTGAATGTGCTTCCATTTGACAAACAAATATCTGTCTATTCAAAGTGCGTACGTGCGCAGGTACTTGCTTAAGTCCTTGTGCACTTCGCTGGCGCTGATTGACAGCCCATTCCTAACAATTATAAGGTCATTCCTAATTAGTCTCTTCACCGGTAGCGTGTTGACTGGGATCGAAATTTGTTGTATAACATCCACTACAGTCATGTTCGTGTATAAAAACCAATCAGGCATGAGTCCACCCCTGACGTAAAAAAACACCTCAAAGCAACATTAAACGTGTACAAAATCATAGCATTTTCAAGTGTTTTCGTTATGGTTTCTAAGTTTTATCTATCATGTTATTAAACTAATGTTTGTTACGGTATACTCACGATTTCGTACAATCGTTCTGTGTCTCATAACTATACATGTAATTCTATGATATGCTGATGTTTTGTTAGGATTCTGGTCCATTACGGGATTGCTGTTATCCGTCGATGGTTTTACTAATGCTGACATTTATTTTATCTCAGACAAAAATATGCATGTTTTCAATTCCGCCGAGCTTGTTTTCGTTAACATCGAATAGTTATCGAAACTGGGCGGGGCTCTAGGGCAGTGGTTAGCACCGCTGCCTTTCATGCCAGAGTTCGGGGTTCGGTTCCCGGTCTCGGCGGTTTGAAAGAAACAAAAATGTTTCTTCCCCATCCACGTGTGAAAGTCAGTATTGTGGGGAGCCTCCGTGACCGAGAGGTAGCGTGCTCGGCCTCAGACCGCCAGGGCTCGAATTTGGAATCCTGTGTCTGGAGGACAGTGTCATCTCAATCATATCACCATCCTCAGGAGGTTCTCTTGGCCCAGTTTAGCCTATATGTGCACAAAGGTGGCCTAAAGCCCGATTCATTTCATTTAGTTATCGAAACTAATTCTAATTAACCGAAATTAATATAATGATAAGGCATAGCTATAGAAAGCTATAGCTAGAAGTAGTATTTGTGCTAAACTATTATGTTCTCAACCCGTGAAATTTGCTTAAGATTATTGACCACCTAACAATGAATTGTCATTCACGCAAAATACATGTACATAAATTAGGTTTTGTGCATCAACTGTATAGGCCTACTGTTCTGTATACTATGTAAGTATATATTGATATTGATACTTATGTATATTTAAAAGCGTAGACATATAGTACAACTAACTGGTAAATAATTATTTAGTAATATAGTATTTCTTAATATTTGATTTTTGAATTGTAGGCTATATCATATATCATATATCATATCCGTTGTGGGGTACAAAAATAAAAATATATATTTTTTAACCCATAAATCACCTGACATATGTGACCCTTAAATTGCCTTGAAATGTCAACACGTATATATATATATATATGGATCTCACATAACTTGGTTATATGCTTGTCACAAAAATGACATCTAATTGTTTTATTTACAAATTTGGCTGGCAATCTAGTACAATCATGTAAAATGGCAAAATAATATTGTTGTGTGAAAGACGAAATGTTAAAACAATTGGAAATATTATGCTGCAGTATCGATATTAGCCAGACGTAGTTGATAACATTGCTTTGAAGGTTCAGCTGCATAACCTCTGTTTCAGACCATCTCACTAATGCCTGGGTCACAAATCACACGACCGCCGGCCGATGCGTCCTATCTCCAGGCATCGGACGGCGTACACATCAGGGCCGGTGTCAACGAATATCCCCATATATTAGGCATCCCTGACAAGTCAAAAAGTCACGTGACTGTGTGGGCATGCGCAGAGGGTGTCTGCGCAGCGGAAGTCGCACAAAGGTGTCTTGAGCAATCCACCACACTTACATATTATTCTCTTTTAAAATGATTTAGTTTTATAACTTAGTTTTATTAGTGGCAAACACAGTTTTACACACACTTGAAGTGAATTACGTTAACCAATGTGTTGGAAAGTATAATCCATACCCCAGCTAGTGGTCGCTAGAAAACTATCCGTTTCGAGACAAATGAGGGGATGCTTAATATTGCAATAAGTAGAACATGACAGATGGTGGAAAATTAGATTCCCCCGCCATGTTTTCCAGCCTATTAGAATAGAAACGATAATTTTCACATTGAAATATATTCATATATTAGATTATATGTTAACGATCTTTATACAAGGAATGCTTGTATGAACAAACCAATACCATGGCAAACAATTTATATTTACTATTGGGCCCACACTTCATTATCGATTGTCTGTATACAAATTACTACTAAGGTTGCGATAGACATAAATTAAAATCAGTTATAATTTTAGAAAAAAAGTAATATAAAAAATACTTTGTCATGTCTTTTTCTGATTGGAAAATTATATTCCACCGTAATCATTACGCAATGATATGTTATTCCAGAGACTGTCTGTGCATATATATAACTTTTGTGTAGAAATACAAAAACAAACTGAAGGAAATGTAATCAAAACATGACATAGGCTATGTTTCAAAGCGCATTTTCAGATAGGTTTGTCATAACTTAATCATGTTAACGAAAGTTCTTCAAATTTGTACACACATGGATTGGTTCACAGCAAACACGACCCATAGACCCAATGTTGGCCCAACGTCTACGACATCAGCCCAGCATTAGGTCTATGTATCGTGTTTGCTGGGTTTTAATAGCCAGGCATAATCCTCCTAATAAATAAAGTTCCTATTAAAGATACATATCGTTAACTGATCATACAGATCATATACCGCCGAGGACCACATTGTGTTACCCTTTGGTTGCCAAAGACAATTGATAAATTTGACACAAAAAACTCTTCATAGTTGAAATTTTAAAATTCTATATCAACGTCATCTGGGAAATATTTGTAGTTTTCAGATAATTAAATGTATTCCCGTATTTAATTACTGTTATCCGCTGTACCCATGGTGACGTGGATACGTTATTGACAATACGCGTTGATATACAGTCATGGGCTCACAAGTATTAATTGCGGCGGGGTTTCAAGTAGGGGTGTTATCACACCTCGTTCTTTGTTTGATCAACATGAGAGGGTGCAGTAGTTGTGGAAGCCAAAGGTGCGAGCATTGCGTCTCAGGAGTGTTATGTTTGTAGTAAATTTAGTCTAGACAAAAGATTATAAGCGTTCACCACCAAATTTATTACTGAGTGGATAATATTTATTATTATTATTATTTTTTAATAAACTTTAAAGCTTTACAAATGCATCACATACATAGATTGAAGCCATATCAAATTGCATGTTGACTTGCAATTTTTTGCAACTTGCAATTTTTGGCTTACATTGGAAGTAGAATTTAAAATATATTATTTAAATAAAATAATTATAATGTAGATAATTATATACAAATTAAAATATTTATCATGGTGAAGCCGTGTCATGCTATTAAGTGTAAATATCAAGTTTATGATGATTTGATTTTAGAGAATTAACCCTTTAAGGTCAACATATATATATACACAATTGCTATTATGCAATATTTTATGGATTTGAAAATGTAAAAGTAGAAATATATTTTTGTTACGGCATATAATTAATTAACGTGCTTGCACACATACGGCAATTAGGCGATAAAATAGCCACATATGTGAGCTGTCAACGGTTCGCAAATATTTTGTTTTTATGATAATTATGTACTTTGCCTTGCTTTAAAATTGTACTTTTAATATTGTGATGGCCAGTTTTATATGCTATTATAAATCTGAGTTCATTATTAAATTGAATTGAATGTACATTGTATATTAGCACTTGATTTTGTGGCCGTACATTTTCATCCGCTTGATCGCCTAGGGTTAATCGTTTATAAAGCCTTGTCGCATATACGCCGCTGTCCCCTCTTAGTTCTTTGGCAATGCCGTCACACGTTACAAACAACACCTCTGGAGCTGGGGGGTGGGGTGGGGAGTGACTAACAATAGCAAACCCTTGTGATGTCGGGGACTAAACACGTCAATAAATACTAGTATTTGTTTTTAAAAAAACATATAAAGTCAGAATTAAAACTGGTTTAATATACATGTATGACTATGCGAACAACGCTGATTATGATGCTTAGTAGCACACAAATACGCGTTAATTGTCTTCTTTTATTTATCTATTTAGTGTCAAGCAATGATAACATTACTAACATGTGATATGTTTGGATCACATTAGTGCAATATATTTCAGTAACAATGCGATATTTCTATTTGGAGTGTCAAATATAGGTAGATGGATATTTATTTATGACGGGAAGTCTATGATAACGTATACTTCGTTAAAATCAAATAAAAATCGACATGATATATTGCTGAAGTATTTGTATAATTACGCTCCCTGAATTTTAATAATTTTGAGTTTCAATGAGTTCAATGCGATGTTAAATTTAGAAACGACTTGCCAAGCCAGCGATATTAAGCTCCCCCCCCCCCCCAACCAGGACTGTCACCACACTGTGACTGAGGGGGTGTCTAATTTGACAATGGCTTGCCAAGGTCTTGCCAGGGTGTTGGCATGTTTGTACCTCTCAGCAAAATTAAGCACCCCTCTGTATGCAATCTCACTAAACACGCCACGCTACACTATGGAGAAGGATGCCTAATCTAACTATATCTTATATGTATTATAGTATATATTAATTATATACTTATTTTCTTATTATATTTTTAGTTGCCAAGGCCTTATAATATAAATAACAAATAATATGGTTTGAATTACAGTAGTGTAATATAATAATGTGGTATTTTTTACTTAAAGCAGCCCCTTGGGATGACATCAATTTTCGTTTTTAATTCCGTACTGAAGTAGTGTATCCCACGGATCATGTTTTTATTTTTTTCAGAATTTTTATATTTTTACAAATATTTTTAATCAACATTTCTATGACTCCAGAAGTAACCCAAACAAACTATTTGTATACCTGAAGGACGATTGAATGTTCTCACAACATTGGGCCACATGCTGATGGCATCGGCCCAGCGTTGGGTAGACAATCAGTGCTGCACGTGTGTCCTCCCGTGTCCTGTCTATGAGACACCAATTAGCGGCGACTGGTTTGATCTTACCGTCTGATACGTGGGAATATGTGTTGTAAAGTACTGAATATCGCTGACTTGTTTTGTTTACATTGCAATATACGACCTGGAAATACAACTATTTCACTCTTTTTCGGTGCTTTAAAATTGTTTTTTGACTTTTTCATATTTTCAGTTAAGATCAGTAGACTATATAGCTTCATATAAATTAAATTAAAAAAATTGACAACATTGAAAATGTCTCATCCCAAGGGGTCCCTTTAAGACTATCAATACTCATTCTCTAATAAATATTGGTTATATTCACAAGTGAAGATGTACATGTATTAAACAATGATGAATGACATTTCCATTCCAATTTAATAAATAGCATTTATTAGGAATTAAAATGAATTAGTCTATAGTTTAATTTAAGATTGCTGTGATATTAGTATGATTATGCCTGCTGAATTTCAACAAGTGTGCGTATTACATATTTGATAATTGATTTGTGTCCAATTGATCATTGATTGCAATATTGCAATAGTAGAAGTCATGCAGGCTTTTTCTTCAACTAGCAATTAAATATATAATCTATACATCTGCTGCTCATTTACCATGAGACACACAGCTGTCTCACTGTGACCACATTAGGTGCCTTCTTGCGCAGAACCGGAAGGGAAGCCTAGTATCGAGGGAATGCTTAATATGGCGTGACACCGGTCGCCGTACGATGAGTGGCACTGAAGATTGCACAAAAGGGCGCCAGTCGTACATCTACCGATAATTGGCTGGCAATTGAGAAGCATAGAGTGAAGCATAGGATTATTAATTGGATGGCAGCCAGTCGTTGATTTCCCAGCTATCGTCCGGGTATCTTGCGAGAGCCGCAAGAATGCCGGGATATTTCAGTAAACCGCACGATGTCCAGACAGGATCAGCTGGACATTGGCCAGGCACCGGTCGGACTCCACAAGATTGGAAAATGGTATATAAATCCTAGTAATATATAAATCCCACAGTCTTTAATTTTCTAAACATGCTAAAGAAAACTGTGCATTTCGCAAAAGTGTCACAAAACATGTTTAACTTGCGCACAAGGTGTGAATAAAACGAAATTGACGATGAAGCACATCTTCTTGACAATGAACGCGGAATTTTGTTTAATTCTATCTATCTACAATAATATTAACAAATTGCAGTTGGCAAATGATATTTGTCTTCAAATTATGACATCCGTAGAGAAAAAGTGTTGAAGTCACTAGCCCAACTTATCTAAGATTAAATGTTAAAAATACAAAATATAAAGTAAAATACGTTGTCGATGTCGACTGTGACAAGCTGACCACCTGGGACCTGAAGAGTACAGCTCTCCAGGAGCATGCCCAACAAACAATAGACATTGAGCCACTGTTGGCTTACTGCTAGACTACCGTCTGCGACGTTGACCCAACGTCAATCCAACATTGGACCAACGTCTCGTGTTGCTGGGAGAATTCACACCAAATGTGTCCCAGCTGTTTATACCCCAGTCACACATACACGACGCACAGACCACGTCTTGAGTGACAAAAATTAGGGCAGTGCGTCGTTGTGCGTCCAAGAATTTTGTCAGGGTATGAGAAGAGCTAGCGAGTTTAAAACGAATATACAGCGTGTTATAAATAAATCAGCTGCAAATGAAATAAAATGAATCGGGCTTTAGGCCACCTTTGTGCACATATAGGCTAAACTGGGCCAGGAGAACCTCCTGAGGATGGTGAGATGATTGAGATGACACTGTCCTCCAGACACAGGATTCGAAATTCGAGCCCTGGCGGTCTGAGGCCGAGCACGCTACCTCTCGGTCACGGAAGCTCCCCACAATACTGACTTTCACACGTGGATGGGGAAGAAACATTTTTGTTTCTTTCAAACCGCCGAGACCGGGAACCGAACCCCAAACTCTGGCGTGAAAGGCAGCGGTGCTAACCACTACCCTAGGGCCCCCGCCCAAATCAGCTGCATAAACCCGCAAATACACAGCGTTGTGCTACCGCGCTGCAAACGAATGCACAGCGCATCGCCAGCGCGTGGCACGAAGTGAGAGATCATTTAGCACGCCCCATATACGTTACATGTGCGCTGGACATGCGTTAGGAATACGTTAGATAGACGCTATATACGTGCTCTTTGCCGGCATTTTTCAGGTATTTTCTAGCCGTAAGTCTCAGTCACACAAAGTCGACACACGACCCACGCGCTGAAAATTGATTATTTTTTGCTAGAGCGTCTGTCATGCGTCGGTCGTGCGTTAGCACTCGCTACTGGTTCGTGGAGGGCACTGCACTAACGCTACGCATATTTTTGTGCGCCCTGTAATCGCAACAGGAAGTTGGGTATGTTCAATATATTGAACGCATATGAACGCATAAATGTACACGCCAGAAACACGTGGGCCGCTAGAACAACGTCATATCAACGCCAAATACGTTTCCTTTGTATCACATAGCTGTTCGTTGGGGGCGCCGGGCAGTCGCAGGCAACGCGCCTGCCCTGCGCTGTAAGAGCGCTGAAAGCAAGCGCTGGCCAAACGCCGGCAGTTCGCGCAGCGCTCGAGCAACAGGCTATGACTATCTTATTTCTCCAGCTTGACCCTTAGAGCTCTGAAGAACGACATTTTATTTTTAATCATATTAGGTGGTGTTTCAAAAGATACACGGCTTCAAGTACAGAATTTGTTTTTAATTTGTCAAAATTAAATCGAAACATATGATGTTATCATAATTTTAGGCCACATTTTTTTCTTTAAACAATGGTTACATATGTACAAAACAAACTGATAATAGTTACTATAATCGTCGACATTGGCTTTTTAGGGTTGAATGAGCACTGTATCCGTCCAACGCGTTAGCAAAGCGCTGTTCATTCGCCCGTTGCGTTGGAAACACGCTGTGCATCCGCAACCATCTTGCGACGTTTTTCACAATCCAACTCAAATTGTTATTTTTTACTTTTTCATGCGTGGACTGTGCGTTGTTTATGTGTGAATTGTAGAAATAGACTGGCGCTGGTCTGACGTTCTTCTTGCGTCTACATTTACACGTGGAAAAACGCTGACATTTTTGAACATGCAAAAAATGTGCGTAGAGGTTGATGCACACAATAAATGAATAACGTTCATCATGCGTTCTCGTCTCACCACACATAATACCCGTCCAATAGACTTACATGTATTATGACCCATACGCTCAGGCCTCCCAGCATTCCTAAAATGGGGAAATGTAAATAACCCTATATATCATTTTAACTAGTCGTATGTTCTCTTTCAAAATACAAAATAAAAAAGGTATGTGAATCTGCTTGCTTTTCTGCTATTTTAGCCTAAAATAAGCTCTTGCCCCACTCTCCCCCGGGCGACCTGAAAAAAAAGTGATCCCGTTTTTTTAGAAGAGTCTTGTTACAGCCAGCGCAAGGACTTCCTGTTAGATCTATCTTTTATAATTTCGATGCTTTTGCTACAACATAACATCACAGAATCCATTTAAATTGGTATCAAAATGATATATCCGTAATAATCACCACAGGAGCTGCTGCAAAGAGCCACACTTTTTAAAAAGAGACTCACTTTCTTATTCTTAAACTTTATAATAATATGAGCGAATGAATTTGTGCGGTGAAACCTTAAGGGAAAGAAACATGTTTATGGAACATTTTTTCTCGAGTGATCTAGAAAATACATTCTATTCTGAAATCGAAAGAGAAAACCTTGTCCAATTCCGATGAGCAGAAAGCACACAAACGCAAAATGAAATGCCCCTGTTTTTTACTAGATCTCGAGAAATGACCTGCTTTTCTATAGTACAACATAATTTTCCATTTTCATGAAGCATCTGTGTGGAATTGTCAGAGTAGTGATGTGCAGATATTATAAACACAAACAAAACAGTTATAATAATACCAAATGACAAGAAAATCAATGCGGGAAGTGAAAGAACCAAGTTCAACTTACAACTGTTTCAGTGCTATATGGACGAATGCTTGGTATATGGGCCATAATTGAACATTATCAGATTAGTTTCGTTAAATTCGCTAGAAAACATGTCTATATTATATTTCTTCGCTGAATTGGCTGCCTGTTGATAATAAATGAGCAAAATGAATGGTCTAGGAGCAATAAAACATTCCACAGGCGCGAAAAGGTGTTTTCTGGAACTATGGCCTTAACGTCTCACCACACATAATACCCGTCCCATAGACTTTTATGTATTATGACCCATACGCTCAGGCCTCCCAGCACTCATAAAATGGAGAAATGTAAATAACCCTATATCCTTTCCAGCGCCGCATAGATACAGCGTATCTCATCCACAGCGTAATCAGACGGCCCGAAATTTCTTATCTCAAAACACCACTATCAAAACACTATCAACTGCCGCAACGTATTGAGACGTGGCAAAAAATCAGGGGTCTAAGTGCCACAGCGTAATACTGCGTAATACCACCCACATTTCCCTGCATTTCATGTTTAAATTGTGTGAGTCACCCAAGGTGTATTACGCTATGACAGTGATAGCAATAACTCGTTTACGGTTTAATACTCTCTGGCGTTTTCTTAACATACTGAAGCAATTACGGTATATTACACTGCAGCGTCTCTGTGCCAAGAGTAAGTATTGCGATGAGGTACGTTGTGCCCAGCCAACACGATACATTAGGCCAATATAGTGATTGTTTACATAGAGGGCTGATATGCATTGTGTTTATGGGTTTATAGTCTGATTCATCAACATTTAAATTATGATTTTTCAGTGAACATTTTTGGGAACATATAGGCCTACACAGTTTTGATGTTGTTTCTATACAATTCGACCATGCTGATTCCCGATCCGATGAGTTCCAGATTGTAACTGTTGAGCATGTTAAATAATAGGCGAAATTAAAAGTGGCCGTCATACGAAAACAGGTTACAATCAATTTTCTCTCGTTTTTTTTTAGTGCTAATGTAAGTGTTTTTCAAGGCATAAGGCGACATTGATCAGGCAGGGGTCTCTTAGAGTGCTGATCAACAGTTTTCTCGACTAATCATTCATTAAATCGCCTCTAAATTATTGCTACTGTTATGGATTAAATAACAGCCAGTGGAAGAAGATTCCACTCAGTTATTGTATTGTCCTGTTCAGAAAATCACAACTATTGTATCCTGAATTGGAGTATCAGGCATAGGGTTAGGTGCTGATGGGCCGACTAGATTGATTTTTCAGTATCAACTGGCGATTTATGATTCCGAACATGACTTGGTTTTGTACAGCAAATAATTGTTATTTTAAATTTGTGTTACTTCTAATATATTTGAAATATGTCAGTGCTTATTGACAATAAATAACTAACAATTATATAGTGACATTATACGGTTATATTATCTATATGCTACTAAAATCTGGCTATGATGTTTTAAAATTGAAATTGATCCTCTGTAAGTATTACCAAGATGAGAAGTATAGGCCTACCATGCAACACTATGATAGTCTATGGATAAAAATCCAGCCACTTTTGTCACAAGTTTCCTAGACGCATGTTTTATGCAGCTTGTGTACGAATGTAGGTCTTATCAATCATTTCGCCAAAGGAAGCTTTTTGTGGTAATATCGTAACGCGTTGGAATGCTGTGAATGGATTTAAAATTGGTCTACAAATATATGGTTGTTCCGGAGTGGGAACGCCACAACGGTACAAGACGTTATCTATCACCAACTGGGATGGACTTTGTTTAACACATGAGTACGTTCTGGTAGTGTAGGACCTTATGTAAAGGTGATGTTTTTTTGCTCAAGATTGCTTTTTCGATTTAAACCATTGGAGTGGAGTCTAATGATTAACAATTCCATTGGTAACATTTTTTTCTAACTTTTAGCTTCAGAATTTAAAATTCAAAATGGCCATTTTAGCGCTAAAAAGTACCATTTTTCAATGATGCATCCTACCTATGATCCTTAGAATTGCATTTTTATGACAAAAAACTCATGTATGTAGCTTATCAGATTGCTAAGTCATGTTCTGTGTTTCTGATGATATAGTTTAGTTAAATGTACAGCGTAATTTGAGTTTTTTGTGAGGAAAAAATGCATAATTTAGGTACAATCGTAATTTCAGCAAACCAACGAGTGCCAAATACACTATCAACCGAAACATGCTGGTTCAACTGGCTCTTTTCTTTTCCGCAGCAGATATGAAACGCCACCTGCTTCACAGTCACCACATTCACGCAGCCAGACAGATATAAATTTGTTAAATGCAGCTAATGGCGGTGTATCATATAACCATGTGATAGCAACACATCTAGCCAACAATTCCACGGGAATCATGCAAAAGCATAATGGTACATGCATACCACCTCAAATCATTAAAGGTATTCCTGTTCGAAGTTCAGCAAATAATGTGGACATGAGAGTTGATACTCCAGATGGACGAGGCACATTTCACGGAACTGCTGTTTCAGTGTACCGACGTCTATTACCTGATGCTCTCTCAAACACTAATGATGAACTATATGCTGAGATGCTGACACTGCTGATCCCACTGATTTAGTACATTATATTCCTTCCACTATTTTACAGCCCTGTCTAATTTCTGCTGGAAGTCAACGTCCACGCGCTAGTCCACATTATGAAAACTATAAACTGGGGGAAACACCAGACAAATGCTACAAATGCACAGCAACTAGATTTATTGTGGCTGCTATTAAGACATCATCAACGTCCAAGGCTTGTGTGTGATACAAATCTCGTGACTCAGCGTAACAGTCACCTCAGTGGTGATGATCAATGTCTAGGGAAGTCTGATAGTGACACACCCATGATCAGTAACGAGTTACATACTGGAGAGAAAAGACCATCTCTGGATCAGTGTATACCAGTGTGGCGGGCCTACAACTCTGAGATATACTCAGAGGAACACAGTCGTCATGAACAACATGAAGCTTTGGATAACAGCCATACCTATCGTAAATTCTCAGTGGGCAACCCTGGCAACTGTTCTAGAAAATGTGTACAGATTGAATACCATCACATGATGATCCGAGTCCTGTAATGATAACTTTAGATATGGACCTTCACAAGAGGGCTTTGAAGCTTGAGTATATCAGTGATAAATACAAGGATTAATGGTGGCTGCTACCTGGTGCTCTCTACACTAGCTTATGTGCAATCCGCTGTCTTGGAGAGACAATTGAACATAGTGGGCTGGATGAATCTAGGGTTATATCTGGTCTGTATAGTCAAGTAACTGTTAACCAAATAATCAATGGGAGTCACTACAATCAAGCAGTTACAGCACATAAAATAACATTGCAGGCTTTGTTTGATCTGTGGATCAAATCCTTCTTTCACGAAAATCCCCAGGTACAACATGCTATAAATAGTAGCTTAGAGAAGGAGACGGATGCTTTTAAACTCCCAGACGATACAAATAAACAGGGTGCTATCTAAAAAGTCATTCATGATCTGTTGGTGAACATTGAAAGTATGAATCTTCTGAAGCAGTTGATAGATTTTGATAAGAGAAAAGAAACGTCTCCAATATACATTATCTTCGAGTTTACATGAGACAAGTTTTGTCACTCTTGAACTTTCATCGTGCAATTAAATCTCCAAATTAGTCTCTTTATCTAGCTTCTCTAGAAAATCTAGCAACGTAGACTGGCGAATTTTCTGTGACAGAGAGTACCATTCCATTCACCGGCATTGGGACAGATCAGGCTCAGGAGCATGACATTAAAACTCTCAAGGGAGAGGGAGGATTACAAGACATCACAAATAAGCCATCCATTCTACTCAAGTATTGCCTGGCGGCTCTTCATCTAGGAAGACTTGCAAAGAAAACAGAAGAAATGTTCTGTACGGCACAGGATGTGCATCCTTCTAAACATCATCATTCGTCATTTATTCATACCACACGTTGAGAAAACTATGTTGAGGCTCTGAAGGTAGTCCTCAAGCCATATATCTATTTTGTGCTAACGGGAAGCAATTATTTAACTTCATCACAAAGCAAGTAGTTCGCAAAGAAACAGAGTTAAGTATACTGAATATGGAGAAACGTGAGAATGATGCGAAAGACTCTTTTGTTAATGAGAGGATAGGCGGTAGTGTTAATATGTGGGATCAAATGAAAAAAGTTAAGCTATTGAATTGGTATGACTTAATATGCAAAAAAAGCAAACCGAAATCAGGCGCAAAAGACGTTCAGCTGAAATCAACAAATGCTCTCTTTTCCAGGTTATTAGTAATAGGCCTAGGGTTGTCTGAGCGTCATATTGACCTGCAAAACACTATTTCTGATTATGAATTCAACGCTATTAATCCTGTTCTCATGAAACCAGATGACACTCTGTTATCATGCATTGACAATAGTGAACTTGTCCATGCGTTGGATGAGCTTGTAGTGTTTGATGTGCAACACCAAACACAAGGTTCGAGAGCATTAATGAACAAATTTATAATTATAGATGGCATGGCTGTCGTACAAGCTATCATACATACTGGAAAGTTTAGAACATGCAAGGATCTTGGTCAGGCTTTCAGTAAAGGCATTGATCGCTATTCAGAAGATTATGTGGGCACACGAGTCATCTTTGACAATTACAGCGATGCAACATTTTTAAATAGTGAACTAAGATATGCATCATCAAGAGAATATTTGATTGTAGATGATTCTACACAAATACAAGACTAAAATAGTTCTTGTCAAGCAGAAAAACAAACGACGCATTGACTATTTTCGTGGCTGAGAAGGTGATCAAGTTGTGCAACAAACCTGTCGTCACTGCTACCCGTAAAATATTATGAAGAATTCTGAGCAAGTGCCATCAAAGGTATTAGGTCACACGAAGAAGCTGACACCATAATGATGATTCACGCTTTTGAAATTGTACAGACAAATAAGGAAAACGTGGTCCATTTTTTACACAAGACACAGATTGGTGGGTGCTAATCCTTCGTAGACTTCCTGAATTAGGGTCACACTTAGCAATAGTTACTGGAACAAGTATAAATCGCCGGTCAGTAGTGCTCCAACCAATCTATGACAAGCTGGGTCCGAAAATTTGTTCTGCGTTACCTGGTTTTCATTCAATATCAGGTGAAGATATTAGAGGTAGAATTCTTGGCGTAGGTAAGAAGACTGCTTTTAAAGTGTTACTGAAGTGTCCACCTTCTGTACTTTCAGCTTTGACTCAAGTTGATAGTGATAGCATACTACCACTCGAAGTCATATCAGGTTGTGAACAATTACTTTTTATGGTTATCAGCTCTAAAACTGTCGCATCTATGTCTCCAGCAATACTGAGATGGAGACAAATTCAGAAACTCTCTTCGAGTCAAAATGTCCACATGCTACCACCAACTGCTGGAACATGGTTCCATCATATCTACAGAGCACATCTCCAAGCAGACATCTGGGCACATGACAAGGTTTTGCACCCATCCGTTCCTGATCCCTGTGAGCTATGTTGGGTCAAACAGGATGGTCGATATCGGCCGATTTTTTCAGTGGATCCAGTCAGTTGCACCCGACCGAGACAGTCGTTACGCAAATGCAACTGCGGGGTGAGTTTCTGCTCCAGAAGGTGTACATAGGCTATAGGCAGAATCATTTGTCATGCACCAACGTGTGTGAAATTAAATGTGAAGCAAATACATTGTATGAGCAGATAGGGGATGACGGTACTCAAGACAAAATCTAGACATTAATAAGGCATACACGTTATCTTGCCAAGCAGCTAAATGTAAACAAGGTAATGGAAATAGTCATTAAAATATTACTCACAACACAAAAAGTTATTTCATGTCACTCGTATTTAATAATTAGCTACTTAAATTTTGTATCAAACGAATTATACAGTGGCAAAAAAGATCAAGTATCGTGCAAAAAGATTTTGTTGGAATTTCAAAATCTCAAACCTTCAAGTTTAAATTACGACAATAATCGTAATAAATCTTTTAGTTAGTAGATTAAATGACTAATACATTTTGAAAATATAACATGCAAAAGCTCTGAATAATGATTTAAAAAAAATAATCTTGGCCTTAAATTTGACAAATTTAGGTAGTTATATCACACTTGAAATGTTGCATACTCGCCACCGCAATACAATTTTAATCAGATACTTTGACGGTAAAAGGGTTAAAATAATTCTACACTGGATTAGACAAATGCTAAAAAAGTCATTCAAATTATATGTCATATTTCTATTTTACAATTAGTAATATTTTTCATTCACAAATGTCTTGAAAGTGATATAATGAACAGAAAACGTTAAAAAATGGCGGCCATTTTGAAATTCAAAATGGCGACCGTAATAATGTTTAGGAAAAATGCCACCAATGGATTTTGTGTTCTTTGGTATGTATTCTACCCAATGAAACCAAAAAATCAATCTTGAGCAAAATTTACATCAAAGCCCACTAATCTGACATAACCGCCTACACTATGGGGCTTTTGGCCACATTCTACTCAGTACACATGTTACCACTGCCATAACGTACTGAACCATTAGTTACGTTTACGTAATTAACATGATGATTAATTCAAATTAGTCATTTATTTTTAGCAGCATAGTGTTAGACATATTCCAGTAAACAGTTTTTTCATGTTATATTGTTTTCGCTGCGATTCTTTGTTTCCAAATAGATACTTGAAAAGGGGCCGAAAATAACCATAATGGACAGATTAGCGATTGTGTCATGTTTGTTTCCATTTACCGACAAACTGAATTGTTAGAAAAGCCCCATACCTTGGTTGCAATATCAACACAGGTACATGTATTCATGGTCCAATTTGTTTAGCTTTAATTATGTGGGAAGATAACAAAAATGTACTCGAAATATGGCATCTCAATAAAAATTACTGACGCTTCTACGGCAAAATTTTTAGGGACTGATTTTTCCATCCGTCTGAGTACGCTACGGACGCCCGGCAGGGAAATGACCCCGGCGTTTTGACAGCCGCAAAAACGCTACGTTATAATAAACTATGGCGCTGGAAAGGATATATCATTTTAACCAGTCGTCTGTTCTCTTTCAAAATACAAAATAAAAAATATATGTGAATCTGCTTGCTTTTCTGCTATTTTGGCCTAGAATAAGCTCTTGCCCCACTCCCCCCCGGGCGACCCAGAAATAAATTGACCCTGTTTTTTAGAAGAGCCTTGTTACAGCCAGCGCAAGGACTTCCTGTTAGATTCGATGCTTTTGCTACAACATAACATCACAGAATCGATTTAAATGGGTATCAAAATGATATATCCGTAATAATCACCACAGAAGCTGCTGCAAAGAGCCACACTTTTTAAAAAGAGACTAGCTTTCTTATTAAACTTTAGAATGATATGCGCGAATGAATTTGTATGGTGAGACCTTCTCGTCTAATCTTCAACGAGTTCTGACGCACGCCCAGCGAATCACAACGCACTGACCAAAATTCTTCATTTTTTTGTGCGCTGGACGTGCGTGATGGTATGTGTGACTGGGCCTTTACATTTGTATCCCGTTCACCTTTCCTTTGTGCTGTCGTAACCCTGGCATTTCTAGATGACACACGAACTTTGGTAATACAACACAAAGATCATAATACATTAAGTATGAACAGCTGTATCAAAGATTTTCTAAAAAAAATAAAACGGCTGTTGATGACAATGACATATTCTTGGGTAGCCTGATTTCATTGCTATTTATTGCTACCATATAATAAGAAAAGAACAGTAAAATAAAAAATGCTACGAAGAAAGAATTCATATAAAGTGAACATGGGAACGCTATAGTGGACAGTCAAGACAACAAGTTTTCTCTGATAAGGAAGCGCAGCTGTTCATTCATTCATTCATTCATTCATTCATTCATTCATTCATTCATTCATTCATTCATTCATTCATTCATTCATTCATTCATTCATTCATTCATTCATTCACTCATTCATTCATTCATATATTCATCCATTTAATCAATCAATCAATCAATCAATCAATCAATCAATCAATCAATCAATCAATCAATCAATCAATCAATCAATCAATCAATCAATCAATCAATCAATCAATCAATCAATCAATCAATCAATCAATCAATCAATCAATCAATCAATCAATCAATCAATCAATCAATCAATCAATCAATCAATCAATCAATCAATCAATCAATCAATCAATCAAATAATCAATCAAGCGATCAATCAATCAATCAATCAATCAATCAATCAATCAATCAATCAATCAATCAATCAATCAATCAATCAATCAATCAATCAATCAATCAATCATTGATTCATTGATTCATTCATTCATTAATTTATTCATTCATGTTTCATTCTTCCGTACACAGCTGGTCACAGGTGTCTCTGTACAATGTGCATCAGCCAATTATTACTGCGAAGTGAAAGGCAAATCATTCAACTAGACCTACACTGCTATTTAAACTGAAGCATTGTACAAGCATCAGTGGAGCGAGAGACGTCAGTAGGGCTCGACAAGGTCAGCCAAGGTTAAGTAGGGCCTAGTTTATCTGCATAGATAACATACCAGCTAAAGTCCGAAAGTACCAACGCAGAAGTTATGCTGGGTCATCCTCTACAGGGTTGATCCAACACCAGGAAAGCGTTAGGTCGACATTTGAAGTTGACTGGCCAAATTACCAGTGGCTTCTTATCTCTATCCCCTGTGACAACTTGCCTCATCCAGCTGCTCAACAGCGTGACACAATCAAAGTCACAACTAGCGCTTAAGCAGAACCAGATAAAGGACAATAGGCCTACAGATTATCAGATTTAGAAATATCAGCTCGCAGCACAGACAGACATTGGATAAACCTGCTCAGCATACTGCGTGCAGATCTCTGAACACCAGGGCCTGAGACATTGCAATTAAAGATGAAAGAAGTGTGATAGTTTTTTACACAGATCGCTCCAGTAGGTAAAACATGATGAAAAAAATGGGGTGCAACTTTTGCAACATTTAATTTTTTTTGTATTGGCCATATTTTGGCAGCCATTACTAATAAAAAACATGTTCTTCTATAAATTACAAAATATTGATTGTATTCTCATAAACTCTATGTAAGCACCTACACCCAGGTTTCCAGGATCACAAAAGCCAATAAAAAAATTAAGAATAATAAATACTATATTCTATTCGAATAGAAAAATCAGGCCTTCGGATCGACCTTTTTCACAGCTAAGAATGTAAAACTTCCCAGGCTATATCCTACAATAATAGCAAGCCTAATTTAAAGTGTACATATCATGTCCATTTACATTTTACAGAACTAACCATGCTAACCTTGTTTTGCGTATATATGTATATGTAGGGGGAACTCTTCTTGTCGTATCAGGTCTGACCGTCTGCCGGTAGCAGACAACTGGATAGAT
Source organism: Flabesymbios commensalis (assembly GCA_964017125.1). Taxonomy (NCBI): domain Eukaryota; kingdom Metazoa; phylum Annelida; class Polychaeta; order Terebellida; family Flabelligeridae; genus Flabesymbios; species Flabesymbios commensalis. Next base: position 45,055,190 of record OZ024903.1, read on the forward strand.
GAAGATGGGGGAACTGGGACACCATTTCGCTGTCATCATTTGACCCTATTTTGTGCTTTACTGCTATGCCTGTTATGAGCTAGTATGTAGCCTACCTATCATATAGTCTGGGGATATTATTACATAATAGTATTTACCATTTTAGTGAACTTGGACACCATTTCGCTGTCATCATTTGACCCTATTTTTTGCTTTACTGCCATGTCTCTTATAAGCTAGTATGTACCTATCATATAGTCTGGGGATATTAATACATAAAAGTATTTACAATTTTAGTGAGATGTACCGTAATGTGAAGCTCATTTTTGGCACCTGCCGAAAAAAAATAAAACGTGGAGAACCGGGACATCTAAAGAAGAAGTGGGACAGCTGATTGGGTAAAGTGGGACAGTTCCACGTATCTCTTTACATCCATTGATACTAGAAATGAAGGGAATTGTAAACAGATGTATATGTTTACAACTTACGGGGAGAAGTGGGACGTCATGTCCCAGTTCTTCCCATACATGCCATTACATATAGTCCCAGTTCTACCCATGCCCACAAGATTTATAACACATTCACTTACGCAATAATCAAAATAGTAAACAACATTTGGCTTATAAATATCCACGAAGAAGGTAGCAAGGATACCCCAAACACAGTAAATGTGAGGTACTGTAAGCATTCAACTTGCTTTACACAATTACACGAGGGCAGATAAACATTTTTTGTACTAAAAATCTTAGTTTTGTCACTATACTAACAAGGTTGTCTGCAATTTAATTCTGGAGAGATATGTGGTGAAGGCAACTGAGAGCCACAGAAAAATGTTTTCCTAGAAGCTGATTGGCTGAAAACAACGGACGTTTTCGGCGGTGTCCCAGTTTTCCCTGTCCTCCCCTACATATATATTTTTATATTGTGTATGACGAATAAGTCAGTATGACTTGTAACTATGTCAATAAAACATATATCTAACATCTGTTTGATTGAGTTGTAAGTATGTACTGTGGCCATTTTAAGTAAAAAACACACAACCTAGACAATTTTTTGGACAAGCGATTTTATTAAACATGAGTTCGATCATATCACGTAGTAATGACACAAAATGATTAGACACAAATAGCATTAGAGAGCTCGAAGTGACCTAAGACCTTGACCCATTATTTGTTTTTATATAACGACTGGTTAATGAGATATAACATATTTTTGCGTTCTTCACTGTTCTTGTGGCGGCCATTTTAATGATAGCAGGTCGTGACACCTTAGGCGTTAAGACACATCAAAATTTGAAGACATACATAATTATGTGTCGTATATATAGCTACTTTCTGTGACAGTAAGGCGTTACATGTCTTCAATGGCGGGCATTAAATATACAAAGTGGCTATTCGTACGGAATATTCGTACGACAGATGAATACTGATATTAAATATATTGCACCTATGATTGAACAGCATGTAAAATAGCCACAGCATGTCATTGAGCGATTAATGGCGTTGGTGACACCTTTACGCCCAAGTGCTGTATTAAACATATTTAATCCTCATATTCCATTTAACATTCCACGTTAAGCATGCACATCGTCAAAGACGTTGCGAGTTTAATTACAACGACATCGCAAAAGGACTAATTTCCTAACAGGCTACATATTTCAAAACTGAGAGCCTCTAGACAGCTATATTCGGCCGATTGACATGTTTTAAATATTTGCGGGACATCGTGAACATCTCACAAATTCACAGGCATTGTTGACCTTTTCAAAGGAAAAAACAAATCAACATCGGACCCTTCATTTAGACCCCCAGCAGGCAGGTGTTATGGTTAATCGCAATCAAATTAGTGTCCTGGTTGTCCCAAACTGTATGAACATTCCGAAATACACATATATGGGTACATATCTCTTTAAATGGAGGGTGGAGGAAGATAATATAGATTTATGATGATATAAGCCTAAATAAAATTTAAACTTTGAAAGTTTGAGGCACTTGAGTCTCTTTAAGGTTAACATCTTTGATTTTAATACATTTTAAAACAAAATAAAGATAGAACAATTTGGAAACTAAATCAGATATATACAAATATCGAATACTGTAAGAGCCAAATATTAAATGCAAGCTTATTGAAATGGTACTGAAGATACACATTATTGTATAATATTTAGTTGCTGTACACAAAATGTGGATTGGCCGTACTGACATTCACGTAATTGATCAATGGCATTATGTGGGTGTCCCAGCATATTAAACTAATGCAGTAAATAATGTTACTATAATTATGTAATACATGGATCAAATACAAATACAAATGCAGGCCTCTTTAAAAAGTGAAATACAAATACATATAAGCAAAATTCAAATACAAATACGCAAGTACAAATACGTATTTGACCCCATCCCTGATGATGACCCTACTAACCTGAGATTATTCTCTTTGAAAGTACAGGAAACACTTAGATGGAATGTGTGATTGATGACCTCAATGGACTTGAGCAAACCTGAAGGTCAAGGGTGACGCAAATGGCAAATACAGTTCATCGTGACGATCTAGAAAATAATTTATAATCCTGCGGAGAGAATTGCTGTCATGCTGACTTTCAGTGAGCTTAGTTTGAGCATAGAAAACACCCAAGTTGTGTTGTTTCTCATAACTCAGATGATAAATCAGATGATAAACTAACGAGTTGCTATTTCCTTTTAAATTACGTCCACAAACATGCAGGCTCGAACGCGTCAAATGTAGCATTCCCCTTGGACACTTGTCATTCAATTGAAGCTGACATAGCTGACGCTATTTCCGTGGGCTAATTACTTAAAACTAACTGTAACTTGCAATTTTTGCAATATATCGGATAATGTTATCTTTGAAGATGGAAATAGCTTCATCCATGTCACGTGAATAACACGTGTTGTACAGTCTCAGACCATTTTTAAAGACCACTTCATATGATTTTATTATAATTATCCATTGCTGATGTATGAAATTTACTTCAAATAGCTATTTTTGTATATTCTTATGATGATTAAATTGTATTGATATAAACTACACAAGGTAAAAAATAGAGGGAATAGAAAAACTAAACTCTTGTAAGTAAGCTTTTGTGGGTAATCCTTTGTTCTCGTACTAAGTACTGTGAGATATTTACTAAGCATGAGGTTTCACCACCCTAAATGCCAGTCCCATTGAAACGCATGTATAATGTTCACATTGTAAGGGCCGATTTCACCACTTTCGTCCCAGCCTACTCCCCAATGTGACACACCATAATAACGCCTTTAAAAAAACAAGTCCAAAAAAAGAATGCTAAGTTGTGACGTTTTGAGCTATGTACGCTGGTGAATAAAACGGTAATCATCGCCCGAATTCCTTAAAAATATAATTGCTCCCATTCCCAGAAAAGACACAAATCTTCTTCATCCTCTGTATTCATCTGAAAATATCATAACAGGGCTATATCTTATATCAAGCATAAAACAAACAATGTGTGCGTACAAATTATCTACAAAATCACAGCATTCTTTTAATTCACCATAAGTGGATAATTTAAAAAGTAGAGAAATCTTTAACAGTGGTGTGTTTCAGCCAAGGAACAATCAATTAAATTTGGAGATGATCTTGATTATGATCCGGATGCAGGATCTGAATTATAATCTGGAGCACTATTTTGTTCTGCCTGTTTGGAAGACTACTTTATATAGTCATAGTCTCATAACTGTTATTTACTATTTCATATTATATCTCGGGCTAATGACCGATCCATTAAATTTTAGGAATGATCTGGATTACGATCCGGATGCAGAACCCGGATTACGATCATTTATTTCGGCGAAGGTTTGCAGTCTCTGAATAATTGCCTGTCTAGATAGAATATAGAATAGCATATATTGTACAGACATGCATGTGTAAGTTATGAGAGTGTTTATGGTAGGCCTGCATCACACTGTTCAATTAAAACTAAAAAAAAGTACTGCGGATCATACAAAAATGATGATACATCTAGATGGTAAAAACAGATTGAAATCGCTACTGACAAATCCATTGATTTATATTAGTCAGATATCGTGAAATAATGATGTCATTTGTCAGATTGAGTGTTGCGTAATCACGTCTGTCACGTGTGATATCACATCACTAGAGGCGAGGAGACAGAGAGCATCATACAGTACGTGCTTTCACGGGATAATCAAAATACTCGACGCTGGTTTAATGCTTTCCGACATCGTAGGATGTCGGCACAGCTTTAAACCAGGGTCTTGTAAGGACGAATATGATCTATCTTTGTCATAATAAGATCTCCCCTATTTAGGGTTTTACGTTCTGTCGTGTGATCCGTCATTTTCAGACCAACAGTGGCTCAATGATGGGCTAACATCTGAGATGTTTTCTCTGCAAGAAATCAAAACCAGCCAGACGTTTTGTCTCAGCTGGATACAATGATAACGTAACTGTATGCCTACTGATCCTCTAGCTCGCTGTTACATCATTCGCAAGTGAGATAGTGGTATTATATAATATTAGGACGTCTATTTTTATAAATCATCATTATTTTCTTGTATTATCATTTATATATTCATATTGAAATGATGTTAATAATGTAAATGTACAATATTACAAATTTTTACAATTGAAAAAATGAATTATTGACACTACCATACACGACCAGTATCAACAAATCAACCTTAATAAATGACCAACAAACACAAAACATTTGTATAACATTTGTACAATGTTGGACCAACGTCAAAGACGTTGGGCCGACAGTGGTCAAATGGCATAGGAACAAAGCATGTAAGTTGGTACCGCCCATGATTTCAACGTATCCCCATATTCTGCTTCATCATACATCAATTTGAATGCTCTAAGAGAATTATAAATGATACTAAGTTATAGAGGAAGCCTTGCAGAAGCTTAAAATGTGCAATTTTAGTGCATTTTGCTCAATATTTTTGGTCCTATAGCCCACCAAACATTTGAAAAGGTAAAAATAGACCATTTTTCCTGTTTCACTGGTATTTTGAGCAAATAAAGACATAATAACATAGTAAAAAATATGTTGTTTTTTAAGATTTTCAAAAATTAGATGCGCAAAATGTATGGTGATATTTCATTTCAGCGATTTCCCATTACAGAAAAATTGAAAAATACGTAAATATGACCACAAATGAGCAAAAAGCATTTTTTGACATTTTTATTGTAAAAATGATAATTAAAGTTTGCAGACATATTTTTAAATGACAAGTTGGTATGAATAACAAAAAATACATTTCCAAGATTATACCCTGGTGTCAGTTAAGATATGGTACATTGTCTGGGTAAATCACATGGTTTTCGACTGCGTGGCAAATAATGGATAATTTTCAGATTTTTTGTCCGACTGTACGTCACGCTTTCATTTTCGATAATTTTATAAAGTTATGATGAAGCAAATGCCTCAGATTTTTCACATATTTAAAAACGTGTCAAAAGGTTTGTCATTTGAAAAAATTGTGAATTTTATCCATATTATTTACAAATTATAGCTATTTATATTTTGTCCGACTGTACGTCACGTTTTTGAAAAGGTTGAAAATCTGAGAAAATATCGAGCGTAGATTTAATTTACCTACCTCATGTCTTCTAAACAATAATTAGAATGCTTTTAAATAGATCAGAACTATTAGGGAGGGATAAAAACAAATTGACAGGAATTCATAATATTTTACAGATATTTTTTTGCTCAGGCTATAGAATTGTGGGCTACAGATAAAGAAGTCCGCCCAAAATCACAACAGACTTATGTTGAAATGGTGCTAAGATCAATATAAATTCACATACATTTTGTCGTAACACAGTAGCAGTTCCATTATTTGTAGGCAGACTACATTAGTATGAATGGCCTACAGTAACAGTAACAACCTTATATTGACGGGCATTCGCAAAAAGTTTGCATACCGGTCATAAAATCCAAAAAATTCACACAAAGGATTTTCTATGTTTCAGATAATGTTGAGCTCAACATTTTTTATATACTTTGATAGGTAGCAAGATCATAATTTTCAAATACCTTGCAGTAGGCTTACTTATATAGTCACCAGTAACCTGATATTTCATGATAGTTTATGTGATTTTATTTGTTTATTTATTATGAGTTACTGTACACTTGACCCAAATATATCGGATAACAAACTTAATCTGGGTGCAGACTTAGAAATGTCTGTTTTTGCTAAATTTATTCAATTCTAACAATTTTTGTTCCTTTTAAATATTTGCATTACCTATCAAAAAATCCTTGACGCTGCCACAGCACTAGAAGTCGAGCTTGAAGCCCTTGAAATAGTGTACTCTTCATGCACAATTGTGGTTATCCTTTTTATAAAATTTCCCCAAAAATTAATAATTGGTCATTTGATTTTATCCCACTTCGCATATTTTCACTCTTTACACTTACCACTTGCATATTATAAGCTCAAAATGATTTTTTTCTAATTACTTTAATAGTGTTAATCATATAATATATTGTTTGGAACAGCGTTTATCTTTTGTTTTGTACTTTATATCATGTTTGTATAGGAAAATACACCTTAAAGCCACACATTTACACCCTTTACATGCTAAGTTCAGTGTTTCATTGGAAAAAAACTATAAATGTTTAAGCCTTGCGGTTTTTTGCGTCATTTTTTAGAAATGACACAGTAAATGATACAAACATTTTTAATTTTCTAAGATAAAGTTGATTTTGGGCTGTTTTTTTGTCAATGTTGGTGAAACAAAGTGGCACCAACTTACATGCTTTATGCCTATACAAATGTTTTGTGTTTGCTTGGTCAGGCCTTTCTTCAGATCAAACATCTCAACGAATACATAAAGTGAACACAAAAGCATTTCTCAGAATACGGAGAAGAGAGTAAAAAAACACTCTGCTATCGACAGACTTCATATTAACCTAGACCATCTCCAGACGTTTAATTATGTGAACATGGTCGGTTGTCATCGGGGCGCGTCCAGCGATGGGGATTGATAATCGCTTTGCTTCTTATTCACATAAACCACTAGGATACTCGGCATCCGCTGTTTGTTCGCAATGTAAAGTCCCACAACAGCGTTGTCGGGATCGTACAGAAAACCCCGTTCCCTGTTGTTGTCGCTTTCTGCTTTCTTTCATCTGCCCACTCACACATGCTCTATTATCGACGAGACGCGTCGTCCCCACCAAGACATGGCCAAGGAAATCGTATTATACCGGATAATCAGTGATCACTTGGCACATACTTCTCGTGTCCTACAAGACTCGTGTGAGCCATAGCCTACCACATCTAAGATGTCAGCTCACATTAAACATTGCTGGTTATCGTATGCATGCAGTGGGATGTTCTTTATAAACTTTATAGTTTTTATAAACTCGTAATGAGGATCACTTGTTAATTAGAAATTAGAATGTGATGAAATACGTTGAAAACATTCCCATCTGTATACAACTCTCTAAAACTTAAAGATGTGCCACTTTGCGGTTTCAAATGATAAGCGAAAGCACGAGTCTTACACTACTTACTGGTGATGTCGAGACAAATCATGCTGTATTATACCAAGATTCCTTGATTATACGTATGTATATTTAGCCTATACTTATTATTAAAAAAACTATATAACATTACGACAAGAATGAAAAGCGCAAGCCTCACCGTGAAGATGATTCATCATCGAGAATTACCAAGAGAGGATAGGTACATTATTTTTATGCCACTTATCAGCTTATAGGACTATAGATCATTACCCCAGCTTTCATACAACAATAGACGTTGGCCCTGGGCATGTCAAACATTGAGCAAAGGTGTACATGGCCAGCAAACATGAGGCATTGTTCAAATGTTTCTTTAATGTTGGTCTATAGTCTGCGACGCTGTCCCAGCATTAAAACAACATTGGATGAACACTTGGTGTTTGTTGTGTTAGTTTGGAGCACGATCTGGATCTCTCCATCTCGCTGTCACAAGAAACCAAGGATTACAGGGATTTAATCAGACCGAGTGTCTGGATCCACTTCCCTCCTACTCCAATTGAACAGGATTAATAACATTACTGACTGCCAAAATGTCCTACATGCACCAATTACCCTGCTTTAATCATTGTGTCTGTGCTCGTTCTTATTGATTCTGATCACCGCTATGGATGAGGCATCATACATCAGGATCAAACAGTTGTAAAACGATACAACGTAATATGAAGTTATCAAAAATACTCACCACCGGTGGAGGCCTACCAACAATGTTAACCCTTATCCTGCTGATAACGACTATTGTCGTTTTTATCTGTTTTATTAGTCAATTAAATCACTGTTATGGGGTATGAAATGTGTGTCTAAACATCAAGATTTACAAGTATTTGTGCTCAAATTAAACAAATATAATTAATTTCCAGCCATTTGAAGCTGTGGGTCGCGGTAGCGAGACACAGCTTCAAGTGGCTGAAAATTTAAATAAACTAACTTAGCAGGATAAGGGTTAATCAACTATCAACATATGATGCAACACGCTCTACCTCGGGGTACCGTTGTACCCAGGGGTACCACGTGATTTACAGCGTCACCTGGTGAATGTGGCGGCAATTTGCGTTGCAACAGGTCCCGATATTAAAAGATGTATTACCAATAGTCCTTAGTGACGAAAATGACCACACAACAAGAATATTTTGCAAAATAAGAACGTTTCCCATCTATGTGTGCCCTCTTTTAAAATTATTTTACACTTTTTAGTACCCAGGGTACAGCCTTGACAAATAAATTAAATAATTAAACAAAATGGCGGATTTCTATTTGGTACCCCAGGGTACCGCGTGGTGCATCATATCAAAAATCTTCATATTGATTCTACATGGTACAAGATATGTAACAAAATATTTAGTGCCTGTGGGTTGCAATTTTAATTGTTTTTGTCCCGCCGACCCCAAAGAATGTGCGCGTGCTCATGACAACCCTTTCGCGCGGGATCTTCCATCATCCAGTACATCGAGGGTGGTGTTGATGAATTATTGTCGGATACTTGTGGCTGGCTGTATGCCATCCCAGACATGGGAACGATGCTGGTTCAATGCTGGGTCAGTGTCGGATACGGTGGATCAGCTGGGCCTATATTTTAACATCAATGCCTCGTGTTTAGACAAGGCTAACTGACCAGGTAGGAACAATATTTGGCGCTGAGTAAGAGCCTATAATATAATATGCCAATCATATTTTATAAAAAAAAATGATTTGTGTCCCTTCTATTTTACCCTACAATATCGATTTTTTTTATTGATAGACACGGAAATCCGTTGGTGCTGACAAATGTTTCATCCGACAAAACCTGTTACGGCTCCGTATGTTACAATTATTTATGACCGAAATATTGGCTGTTGTTTGTTATTCAATAACAAACAAATTCAATTTTACCAAAATATTTGGTAAAATTGTAACAGGGTTACAATATTAAGCCAAGTTTTACGAACTTAAAACTGTAAACAGGTAAAATATAACGATACTTTCCAATTTTCATGATCTGACACTGATACTATTAAATATCTTACAGTTTTTAACATTGTTAGTTTATACATACAGAAAATTTTGTATAATTATATTTTGTTTTCTATGCTTAGTTTTAGAGCGAGATAGGCTTAGACATCATGGCAATGTTCTTCCACTTTACTAACAGTAGCAATCATGTATATTGTGAAAATAGCCGGTCTTTTTAAAATATACTATATCATGGCAATGCCGTTTAGCTTGTTTTTTATATACTTGTATATATTTTTATGTCATTATGCAATAATACACATAAATATAATATACAATTAAAAGTATCCCTTTTTTGTAGTGGGAAGCTAAATTGGTTATTGGTAGGTAATCACCCAGCAACCACAAAACATTTGTATAACCCTTATACAATGTTAAACCAACGTCGAGGACTGGCGTTGCATAAATGTTATACAAAATTAATGTTTTGTTTTAGCTGTGTAGGGATTTATTTGATCCGCCTGAAATGTAGGTACCCTATATCTTTGTATCAAATAATTTTGCTATATCTTATTATGCAATAGATTTGCTTAATTGCTCATTCATGGCCGACCCCGCCTATATATGGCATAGATTGACAAATTTCAAAACAATCTCCAAAGCAAATAATAAAACACGTAAGGAGACTTAAGGAGACACGTAAGGAAATTAGTAACATGTTTAATAAAATGACATAATAATTATGTACAAGTCTGTCCTTATATCTTGCCAAGCAAACTGCAGTGGCACTGGTCAGTAGCAAGTTAGATTATTGTGACCCACTTTTTCACAATATGCCAGCAAAGGATATCGGTAGATTACAAGGCGTTCACAACTGCCTTGAAAGAGTTTTAACAAGTACCCTTTTTTTTGGGGAGAGAAAACATAACGGATTAGCATGAAAATAACTTAAAAACCCCAAAATCGAAAAAATGAATAAGTGTCATAATTATTGTGACGATAAATATTTTTTTGTCTTGTTCAAAAAAATCACTTACCATCATGGTAAATAGCCAGATTAGTTTTGGGATAACAGTGCTTCTTGTACTTTTCTAATCAATATACCCGACATTTCAGACAAAGCAATGTGTTGGGAACACAACGACAGCTCATCCATCATGATGTATGATGACATGGAAATGAGCTGGTGGAGGGTAAAAATAAACTGCCCCTAATATATCTCATAAGACAGGTGTTTTGTCCCTCATATTATTGAATTTTCTTCGTCATGTTATATATTTTGAGAGTAACATTTGTACGGATTCAGATAGTTTTAAGGTCGTTGTGGTTTAAAGTACGTAGGCCTACTGGTGTTTTGGTTATATTTGGCTTTTTTTTTGAGAAAGAACATTTAGCTTATAATGTTTTTGACTGTATTGGCACATCAAATGAAAATTTCTTTACGATATACCAGCTGAGCTAAAGCCATCATGAGCAGATATGGGTCGACCACTGAAGGTCATAAGTTCTTATTAGCTGTGCTGGTCGTCCATGGTTACATGGGATTCTGATTGTACCAGCTTCCAGCTGATTTCGGGGACATGCAGCTCCATCAGACATCTCATTGTGATAACATGAGTTATTTTTGCCGACTGACCCCAATTAGAACTTATATTATCTGCGGAGGAGTTGTTGGTGCGTGCATCACGACAGGCCTGACTGTAGTCAATGCGGTCAGCGCCGGCTGGCTCCGAGGCATACCCGTTTTCTGCCTGTCTAAACCATAGATATTATTGGGCCCAGAACGCTGGACGCATAACCAGATGAACCCACCCATCGCGAGATCAATGTTGCCCACAACGGCTCTGACGTTCTATCAACATGAATGTAGGACACTTTTAGATCTGCCCAGCCATGCCAAGGCAGTCCAAACCAAACCAATATTATAATCAGTCTTTATTTAATCGAGAATGCCAAAAAACCAAAATATTATTATTGTCAGTGGTGTTTCAGTAGCAAATCTTAAATGCTTTATGATATAAACCTATATATTTTCCTCGTTAGCCAACGAGCACCCTCACCCACTTTTTTCTCGTATATTTTCCTAAATTCCAGTCTCACGCAACAAATTGCACGTATCCATCTATTCAAGGTGTGGAAATCAGTAGATTGTGCATTAATTTATATTTTAAGTCTAGGTTTGCATGAATAAAAATATTATAAATAGACGTTATTTAATTTTGAAGCTTGAAAATTTTTTGTCCCTATTATATGTAAAATATATAAATAAAATATGCATAGATGTATTTCCAGAATAACACTATCCGTATGTTTTAGGCCCGGCCGGAAGCCAGAGCCTATTAACTTTATTTCGCCTGAGTTTGTGTCCTGTTTTGGGGGAAGAGGAGTGCAGTGCGTGGGAAGCGGTTGATATTTCTGAGAAACAGTCCTTATGAACAAGTCAAATATAACGTTTGAGGTTCTTAGGTTTAGTACTTGCGCCTTTAAAAAGTGCTCAGAAAACAATATATTCACAATTATGTTCGTTATTAGAGCATAACGGGTTCTGGCTAGAATAATAATGGCCCAGCGTCTCAGACGGTGGCCCATCATTACATCAGCATTGGGCCAATGTAACGTGTTATCTGGGAAGTGGCCTTTTTGGCAACGGGGCATGAAAGAGTCACCCGCATAGCAGTCAGAGCAAACACGGGACAATTGAACCAGCAATGGGTACATCGTAGAGACGGTACACTGACTTATCAGTGAGTGTCACAGTACTTTCAGGAGTGAAAAAGACACGCGACAGCACGACTCACTGGCAAGTATTGAATATTTTAACTTGTCTCCTTAGTTCTTTACTTAATTATATTCTGGACATTTAGAATTCTGGCCTATGAGGAAGACCAATACAGTTATGTTTATAAAATATTAGGCCAATTTTTGTCTATAACACCAAAACAGACTAAAGCCGGGGGCCTCTTGAGTTCGGGAACTCCTTTTCTAGTTTTTATTATTTTTAGAAATATAATCATTTTTGTGTATTTCTATTGACTTTTTTGACAATGTATACAGATGATCAAACTGCCACAAATTAATCAATATGTGATAAGATTTGAAATAAACATTTCCTCTAGCGTAAATGTGTTGTGTAAAACTATTCAGATTACGGAAGGGAAAAGTCACATGTGTCACGAAACAGAATCCTTCTGGGTTTCTCCAACGACATTCTTGGTAAGAGCGACATTTTACGAGCTCTTACAAAATCTTGATCAAGCGCAAACTGTAAACTAAAATCAACGACTATTCCTTCCATTGAATAAACAGGCGCATATGGATTAGTTGTTGTTATCGACATTACTGCTCCATGCATCAAGGTTAACTGCTATTATATTATCGTTGAAAAGTTGAATGATACTCACTGATTTTTCAGTCAATTCTCAACCAATATTGAAAGCAATTTTACAAGTAGGCCTAGTATTTTGTATTAATGCTGCGACTGAAAAATATTGTATACTTTAAAAGTTAATCTCTATATAACACATCACTCAATAAATGACTCAAAAAACCCGATTATAAACTTAATATGTGAATTACGTCCCCTCGGATGTATCTGGATGTATCTGCTACGGTGTGAAGTGGCAGATACACCCTTTCATATCCAAGGGGACGACATGTAAAACGGTTTAACTTTTGAAATAGGCCTACATACTAACATTTTGTGAAAATAATTTACCACGGTTTATGTGAATCCGGGGCCGGATTTCGAGAAAAGATATTGATCAGTAACTGTTTAGAACTAATCAATTATGATGATCACTAGCTGATATCAGTTAGTATACACTCTAAACAATATAGGTTCTTTAAAAAGAACCCTTCAGTACAATCACCATGCAACCCCAGGAGAACCCTGCAGGTTCTCCTGGGGTTGCATGGTAATAGTACTGAAGGGTTCCTTCTAAAGAACCTATATTGTTTACAGTGTAGTGGTTTAGTGTTGAGCCAGTGTCTCATGACGCTGAACCAGCGTGAGGAGCAATATGATCCATCTTAACCCTTTAACCGCCGGTGCCGCATATTTTCGGGTTTTCATTTTTTTTTAGCACATTATGTATCACCTTTTGAACATGTTAAAGATAAAATGTGACATCAATCAGCAATATTTGAAAACAATTGACCTCCATTTTGTCAAATCTGAATAATTTTCACTCACTTGAAGTTGTGGATCGCGTCAGCGAGACACAAGTTCAAGTGGGTGAAAAATCAGAATAAATAATTTGGCGGTTAAAGGGTTAATAAAACCATCTGTCATCGTCACACTGCAGAATCAAAAAGACGCCTATTGGCGTAGTGCAGCGCTTCTCGGCGCCAAATTGTAAACTTTCTTAGAAATCTTTCAAAATATCGTCTGAAAAAAGGCCAAAATGTTCAATTTTTGTGCACCGAACAATAGAACATCTTACGTGCCTCTACACATGAAATTTACATGGAAAAGCTTAATATATTTCTCAGACTAGTGAAAACAGTTTTGGTACCCTACCTCAAAACGGGACACGACTCTATTCAAATGTTATTTTTTTTAATTTATTTGCATATAACTCTTCTATAATGTGAAAAATTATGTTACATTAAGTCTGTTCTACGCCACTGATATCTCATTTATTTGTCTAATGACCTGCGTAGACAATAAACCGTTGAAACGTTGTAACATCAGTGTTGCACGCCTATTGGAGCAATGTGAAGACGCCTATTGGTGCAACTATGTATAATTTTGTTAGTATTGGTAGGCCTATATGGCTATATTAGGTACGAATTCGTTTTATGATAAACGGCTATTTTCTTTAGCGGGATAGGCCTTAAGATCATTGTGTTATTTAGCCTACGGTACGGTTGGAATAAATACATTTAAATGATATTTATAATATAACCTGATAGTCTAGCCCTATGGCCTAGCAAAATGTGGCAGCCTCCGCCGCCGACGCAGTTATTTGTTTTCAAGATAGCTACTAGTCTATCAATATATTCTATCTATACTTCACTTAGGCATCCCATACGACTGGCAAATTGTTTTGGTGACATTTTTATCCCCATATCATTAACCCTTTAATTACTATGGCCACTAACGAAAAAATGCTCGTTAGCGCGTTTCAGGAAACAGTTTACATCAGATCCTCTTTTAATTTGACCAATATGCTCAGCTATGTCAGCCAATGATCTGATTATCTTTTGGGAACAAAACATTTTGAATTCGAGTAATTTTGTGATATTTTTCATATTATATCTCGGGCCAATGACCTATCCATTAAATTTTAGGAATGATCTGGATTACGATCCGGATGCAGAACCCGGATTACGATCATTTATTTCGGCGAAGATTTGCAGTCTCTGACTAATTGCCTGTCTAGATAGAATATAAGATAGCATATATTGTACAGACATGCATATGTAGGTTATGAGAGTGTTTATGGTAGGCCTGCATCACACTGTTCAATTAAAACTAAAAAAAGTACTGCAGATCATGCAAAAATGATGATACATCTAGATGGTAAAAACAGATTGAAATCGCTACTGACAAATCCATTGATTTATATTAGTCAGATATGGTGAAATAATGATGTCATTTGTCAGATTGAGTGTTGCGTAATCACGTCTGTCACGTGTGATATCACATCACTAGAGGCGAGGAGACAGAAAGCATCATACAGTACGTGCTTTCACGGGATAATCAAAATACTCGACGCTGGTTTAATGCTGTGCCGACATCGTAGGATGTCGGCACAGCTTTAAACCAGTGTCTTGTAAGGACGAATATGATCTATCTTTGTCATAATAAGATCTCCCCTATTTAGGGTTTTACGTTCTGTCGTGTGATCCGTCATTTTCAGACCAACAGTGGCTCAATGATGGGCTAACATCTGAGATGTTTTCTCTGCAAGAAATCAAAACCAGCCAGACGTTTTGTCTCAGCTGGAAACAATGATAACGTAACTGTATGCTTACTGATCCTATAGCTCGCTGTTACATCATTCGCAAGTGAGATAGTGGTATTATATAATATTAGGACGTCTATTTTTCTAAACCATCATTATTTTCTTGTATTATCATTTATATATTCATATTGAAATGATGTTATTAATGTAAATGTACAATATTACAAATTATTACAATTGAAAAAAATGAATTATTGACACTACCGTATCAATAAATCAACCTTAATACATGACCAACAAACACAAAACGTTTGTATAACATTTGTACAATGTTGGTCCAACATCGAAGACGTTGGGCCGACGGTGATCGAATGTTATACAAATGTTTTGTTTAGTGTTTGCTTGATCAGGCCTTTCTTCAGATCAAACATCTCAACGAATACATAAAGTGAACACAAAAGCATTTCTCAGAATACGGAGAAGAGAGTAAAAAACACTCTGCTATCGACAGACTTCATATTAACCTAGACCATCTCCAAACGTTTAATTATGTGAACATGGTCGGTTGTCATTGGGGCGCGTCCAGCGATGGGGATTGATAATCGCTTTGCTTCTTATTCACATAAACCACTAGGATACTTGGCATCCACTGTTTGTTCGCAATGTAAAGTCCCACAACAGCGTTGTCGGGATCGTACAGAAAACCCTGTTCCCTGTTGTTGTCGCTTTCTGCTTTCTTTCATCTGCCCACTCACACATGTTCTATTATCGACGGAGACGCGTCGTCCCCACCAAGACATGACCAAGGAAATCGTATTATACCGGATAATCAGTGATCACTTGGCACATACTTCTCGTGTCCTACGAGATTCTCAGAATAAACCACCTTATGTGTTTTATAGCATGTGCCCAGCAATGTGAGCCATAGCCTACCACATCTAAGATGTTAGCTCACATTAAACATTGCTGGTTATCGTATGCATGCAGTGGGATGTTCTTTATAGTCTTTATAAACTCGTAATGAGGATCACTTGTTAATAAGAAATGAGAATGTGATGAAATACGTTGAAAACATTCCCATCTGTATACAACTCTCTAAAACTTAAAGATGTGTCACTTTGCGGTTTCAAATGATAAGCGAAAGCACGAGTCTTACACTACTTTTTTCTAGTGATGTCGAGACAAATCATGCTGTATTATACGTACGTATATTTAGCCTATACTTATTATTTAAAAAAATACATAACATTACGACAAGAATGAAAAGCGCAAGCCTCACCGTGAAGATGATTCATCATCGAGATTTTCCAAGAGAGGATAGTTATATTATTTTTATGCCACTTAGGTCTATGGATCATTACACCAGCTTTCATTCAACGATAGAAGTTGGGCCTGTGTATGTCCAACGTTGGGCAAGGACGTGTCTGCTGTGCTACCCAGCAAACACAAAACATTGTATAACATTTGTACAACGTCGGCCCATCGTCTTCGACGTTGGTCCAACATTATACAAATGTCATACAAATGTTTTGTGTTTGCTGTGTTGGTTTGGAGCACGATCCGGATCTCTCCATCTGGCTGTCACAAGAAACCAAGGATTACAGGGATTTAATCAGACCGGGTGTCTGGATCCACTTCCCTTCTACTCCATGTGAACAGGATTAATAACATTCATTGACTGCCAAAATGTCCTACATGCACCAATTACCCTGCTTTAATCATTGTGTCTGTGCTCGTTCTTATTGATTCTGATCACCGCTATGGATGAGGCATCATACATCAGGATCAAACAGTTGTAAAACGATACAACATATGAAGTTATCAAAAATACTCACCGCCGGTGGAGGCCTACCAACAATGTTAACCCTTATCCTGCTGATCACGACTATTGTCGTTTTTATCTGTTTTATTAGTCAGTTAAATCACTGTTATGGGGAATGAAATATTTGTCTAAACATCAAAATTTACAAGTATTTGTGCTCAAATTAAACAAATATAATTAATTTTCAGCCACTTGAAGTTGTGGGTCGCGGTAGCGAGACACAGCTTCAAGTGGCTGAAAATTTAAATAAACCAACTTAGCAGGATAAGGGTTAATCAACTATCAACATATGATGCAACACGCTCTACCTCGGGGTACCGTTGTACCCCGGGGTACCACGTGATTTACAGCGTCACCTGGTGAATGTGGCGCAATTTGCGTTGCAACAGGTTCCGATATTGAAAGATGTAATGTACATCGAGGGGGGTGTTGATGAATTATTGTCGGATACTTGTGGCTGTATGCCATCCCAGTCCTTAGTGACGAAAATACCCCCAAACCAAGAATATTTTGCAAAATAAGAACGTTTCACATCTATGTGTGCCCTCTTTCAAAATTATTTTACACTTTTTGGTACCCAGAGTACAGCCTTGACAAATAAATTAAATAAAAAAACAAAATGGCGGATTTCTATTTGGTACCCCAGGGTACCGCGTGGTGCATCATATCAAAAATCTTCATATTGATTCTACATGGTACAAAATATGTAACAAAATATTTAGTGCCTGTGGGTTGCAATTTTAATTGTTTTTGTCCCGCCGACCCCAAAGAATGTGCGCGTGCTCATGACAACCCTTTCGCGCGGGATCTTCCATCATCCAGTACATCGAGAGGGGTGTTGATGAATTATTGTCGGATACTTGTGGCTGTATGCCATCCCAGACATGGGAACGATGCTGGCTCAATGCTGGGTTAGTGTCGGATACGGTGGATCAGCTGGGTCTATATTTTAACATCAATGCCTCGTGTTTAGACAAGGCTAACTGACCAGGTAGGAACAATATTTGGCGCTGAGTAAGAGCCTATAATATAATATCCCAATCATATTTTATCAAATAAATGATTTGTGTTCCTTATATTTTACCCTACAATATCGATTTTTTGCTACTGATAGACACGGGAAATCGTTGGTGCTGACAAATGTTTCATCCTACAAAGCCTGTTACGGCTCCGTATGTTACAATTATTTATGACCGAAATATTGGCCGTTGTTTGTTATTGGTAAGAATGTAACAGGGGAAAATATTTTTACGAATAAATTTTTACGAACTTAAAACTGTAAACAGATAAAATATTACGATACTTTCCAATTTTCATGATCTGACACTGATACTATTAAATATCATACAGTTTTTACCATTGTTATTTTTATACATACAGATAATTTTGTATAATTATATTTTGTTTTCTATGCCCAGTTTTAGAGCGAGATAGGCTTAGACATCATGGCAATGTTCTTCTACTTTACTAACAGTAGCAATCATGTATATTGTGAAAATAGCCGGTCTTTTTAAAATATACTATATCATGGCGATGCCGGTTAGCTTGTTTTTTAAATACTTGTATATATTTTTATGTCATTATGCAATAATACACATAAATATAATATACAAATAAAAGTATCTCTTTTTTGTAGTGGGTAGCTAAATTGGTTATTGGTAGGTAATCACCCAGCAATCACAAAACATTTGTGTAACCCTTATGCAATGTTAAACCAACGTTGAAGACTTCGGGCTGGCGTTGGCTTGAAAGGTTATACATAATTATTGTTTTGTTTTAGCTAGGTAGGGATTTATTTGATCCGCCTGAAATGTAGGTACCCTATATCTTTGTATATAAATAATTTTGCCATATATTATTATGCAATAGATTGGCTTAATTGCTCATTCATGGCCGACCCCGCCTATATATGGCATAGATTGACAAATTTCGAAACAATCTCCAAAATAAATAATAAAACACGTAAGGAGACTTATGGGAATTAGTACATGTAACATGTTTAATAAAATGACATAATAATTATGTACAAGTCTGTCGATCTTAGATCTTGCCAAGCAAATTGCAGTGGCACTGGTCAGTAGCAAGTTAGATTATTGTAACCCACTTTTTCACAATATGCCAGAAAAGGATATCGGTAGATTACAAGGCGTTCACAACTGCCTTGAAAGAGTTTTAACAAGTACATTTAATTTTTTGCGGAGAGAAAACATAACGGATTAGCATGAAAATAACTTGAAAATCTCAAAATCGAAAAAATGAATAAGTGTCATAATTATTGTGACGATAAATATTTTTTGTCTTGTTCAGAAAAATCACTTAACATCATGGTAAATAGCCAGATTAGTTTTGGGATAACAGTGCTTCTTGTACTTTTCTAATCAATATACCCGACATTTCAGACAAAGCAATGTGTTGGGAACACAACGACAGCTCATCCATCATAATTTATGATGACATGGAAATGAGCTGGTGGAGGGTAAAAGTAAACTGCTTCTAATATATCTCATAAGACAGGTGTTTTTATCCCTCATATTATTGAATTTTCTTCGTCATGTTATATATTTTGTGAGTAACATTTGTACGGATTCAGATAGTTTTAAGGTCGTTGTGGTTTAAAGTACGTAGGCCTACTGGTGTTTTGGTTATATTTGGCATTTTTTTTTGAGAAAGAACATTTAGCTTATAATGTTTTTGACTGTATTGGCACATCAAATGAAAATTTCTTTACGATATACCAGCTGAGCTAAAGCCATCATGAGCAGATATGGGTCGACCACTGAAGGTCATAAGTTCTTATTAGCTGTGCTGGTCGTCCATGGTTACATGGGATTTTGATTGTACCAGCTTCCAGCTGATTTCGGGGACATGTAGCTCCATCAGACATCTCATTGTGATAACATGAGTTATTTTTGCCGACTGACCCCAATTAGAACTTATATTATCTGCGGAGGAGTTGTTGGTGCGTGCATCACGACAGGCCTGACTGTAGTCAATGCGGTCAGCGCCGGCTGGCTCCGAGGCATACCCGTTTTCTGCCTGTCTAAACCATAGATATTATTGGGCCCAGAACGCTGGACGCATAACCAGATGAACCCACCCATCGCGAGATCAATGTTGCCCACAACGGCTCTGACGTTCTATCAACATGAATGTAGGACACTTTTAGATCTGCCCAGCCATGCCAAGGCAGTCCAAACCAAACCAATATTATAATCAGTCTTTATTTCATCGAAAATGCCAAAAAACGAAAATAATATTATTGTCAGTGGTGTTTCAGTAGCAAATCTTAAATGCTTTATGATATAAACCTATATATTTTCCTCGTTAGCCAACGAGCACCCTCACCCACTTTTTTCTCGTATATTTTTCTAAATTCCAGTCTCACGCAACAAATTGCACGTATCCATCTATTCAAGGTGTGGAAATCAGTAGATTGTGCATTAATTTATATTTTAAGTCTAGGTTTGCATAAATAAAAATATTGTAAATAGACGTTATTTAATTTTAAAGCTTGAAAATTTTTTGTCCCTATTATATGTAAAATATATAAATAAAATATGCATAGATGTATTTCCAGAATAACACTATCCGTATGTTTTAGGCTCGGCCGGAAGCCAGAGCCTATTAACTTTATTGCGCCTGAGTTTGTGTCCTGTTTTGAGGGAAGAGGAGTGCAGTGCGTGGGAAGCGGTTGATATTTCTGAGAAATAGTCCTTATGAACAAGTCAAATATAACGTTTGAGGTTCTTAGGTTTAGTACTTGCGTCTTTAAAAAGTGCTCAGAAAACAATATATTCACAATTATGTTCGTTATTAGAGCATAACGGGTTCTGGCTAGAATAATAATGGCCCAGCGTCTCAGACGGTGGCCCATCATTACATCAGCATTGGGCCAATGTAACGTGTTATCTGGGAAGTGGCCTTTTTGGCAACGGGGCATGAAAGAGTCACCCGCATAGCAGTCAGAGCAAACACGGGACAATTGAACCAGCAATGGGTACATCGTAGAGACGGTACACTGACTTATCAGTGAGTGTCACAGTACTTTCAGGAGTGAAAAAGACACGCGGCAGCACCACTCACTAGCAAGTATTGAATATTTTAACTTGTCTCCTTAGTTCTTTACTTAATTATATTCTGGACATTTAGAATTCTGGCCTATGGGGAAGACCAATACAGTTATGTTTATAAAATATAAGGCCCATTTTTGTCTATAACACCAAAACAGACTAAAGCCGGGGGCCTCTTGAGTTCGGGAACTCCTTTTCTAGTTTTTATTATTTTTAGAAATATAATCATTTTTGTGTATTTCTATTGACTTTTTTGACAATGTATACAGATGATCAAACTGCCTCAAATTAATCAATATGTGATAAGATTTGAAATAAACATTTCCTCTAGCGTAAATGTGTTGTGTAAAACTATTCAGATTACGGAAGGGAAAAGTCACATGTGTCACGAAACAGAATCCTTCTGGGTTTCTCCAACGATATTCTTGGTAAGAGCGACATTTTACGAGCTCTTACAAAATCTTGATCAAGCGCAAACTGTAAACTAAAATCAATGACTATTCCTTCCATTGAATAAACAGGCGCATATGGATTAGTTGTTGTTATCGAAATTACTGCTACATGCATCAAGGTTAACTGCTATTATCGTTGAAAAGTTGAATGATACTCACTGATTTTTCAGTCAATTCTCAACCAATTTTGAAAGCAATATTACAAGTAGGCCTAGTATTTTGTATTAATGCTGCGACTGAAAAATATTGTATACTTTAAAAGTTAATCTCTATATAACACATCACTCAATAAATGACTCAAAAAACCCGATTATAAACTTAATATGTGAATTACGTCCCCTCGGATGTATCTGCTACGGTCTGAAGTGGCAGATACACCCTTTCATATCCAAGGGGACGACATGTAAAACGGTTTAACTTTTGAAATAGGCCTACATACTAACATTTTGTGAAAATAATTTACCACGGTTTATGTGAATCCGGGGCCGGATTTCGAGAAAAGATATTGACCAGTAACTGTTTAGAACTAATAAATTATGATGATCACTAGCTGATATCAGTTAGTATACACTCTAAACAATATAGGTTATTTAAAAAGAACCCTTCAGTACAATCACCATGCAACCCCAGGAGAACCCTGCAGGTTCTCCTGGGGTTGCATGGTGATTGTACTGAAGGGTCCCTTCTAAAGAACCTATATTGTATAGAGTGTAGTGGTTTAGTGTTGAGCCAATGTCTCATGACGCTGAACCAGCGTGAGGAGCAATATGATCCATCTTAACCCTTTAACCGCCGGTGCCGCATATATTCGGGTTTTCATTTTTTATTAGCACATTATGTATCACCTTTTGAACACGTTAAAGATAAAATGTGACACCAATCAGCAATATTTGAAAACAGTTGACCTCCATTTTGTCAAATCTGAATAATTTTCACTCACTTGAAGTTGTGGATCGCGTCAGCGAGACACAATTTCAAGTGGGTGAGAAATCAGATTGAATAATTTGGCGGTTAAAGGGTTAATAAAACCATGTGTCATCGTCACACTGCAGAATCAAAAAGACGCCTATTGGCGAAGTGCAGCGCTTCTCGGCGCCAAATTGTAAACTTTCTCAGAAATCTTTCAAAATATCGTCTGAAAAAAGGCCAAAATGTTCAATTTTTGTGCACCGAGCAATAGTACATCTTACGTGCCTCCACACATGAAATTTACATGGAAAAGCTTAATACATTACTCAGACTAGTGAAAACAGTTTTGGTACCCTACCTCAAAACTGGACACGACTCCATTCAAATGTTATTTTTTTTAATTTAGTTGCATATGACTCTTCTATAATGTGAAAAATTATGTTACATTAAGTCTGTTCTACGCCACTGATATCTCATTTATTTGTCTAATGACCCGCGTAGACAATAAACCGTTGAAACGTTGTAAAATCAGTGTTGCACGCCTATTGGAGCAATGTGAAGACGCCTATTGGTGCAACTAGTATAATTTTGTGAGTATTGGTAGGCCTATATGGCTATATTAGGTACGAATTCGTTTTATGATATACGGCTATTTTCTTTAGCGGGATAGGCCTTAAGATCATACATTTAAATGATATTTATAATATAACCTGATAGTCTAGCCCTATAGCCTAGCAAAATGTGGCAGCCTCCGCCGCCGACGCAGTTATTTGTTTTCAAGATAGCTACTAGTCTATCAATATATTCTATCTATACTTCACTTAGGCATCCCATACGACTGGCAAATTGTTTTGGTGACATTTTTATCCCCATATCATTAACACTTTAATTACTATGGCCACTAACGAAGAAATGCTCGTTAGCGCGTTTCAGGAAACAGTTTACATCAGATCTTCTTTTAATTTTACCAATATGCTCAGCTATGTCAGCCAATGATCTGATTCTCTTTTGGGAACAAAAAATAAAAAATGGCCGTTTAGCGTAATTTTGTGATATTTTTCATATTATATCTCGGGCTAATGACCTATCCATTAAATTTTAGGAATGATCTGGATTACGATCCGGATGCAGAACCCGGATTACGATCATTTATTTCGGCGAAGGTTTGCAGTCTCTGACTAATTGCCTGTCTAGATAGAATATAGCATAGCATATATTGTACAAAAATGTGTAGGTTATGAGAGTGTTTATGGTAGGCCTGCATCACACTGTTCAATTAAAACTAAAAAAAAGTACTGCAGATCATGCAAAAATGATGATACATCTAGATGGTAAAAACAGATTGAAATCTCTACTGACAAATCCATTGATTTATCTTAGTCAGATATGGTGAAATAATGATGTCATTTGTCAGATTGAGTGTTGCGTAATCACGTCTGTCATGTGTGATATCACATCACTAGAGGCGAGGAGACAGAGAGCATCATACAGTACGTGCTTTCACGGGATAATCAAAATACACGACGCTGGTTTAATGCTTTCCGACATCGTAGGATGTCGGCACAACTTTAAACCAGTGTCTTGTAAGGACGAATATGATCTATCTTTGTCATAATAAGATCTCCCCTATTTAGGGTTTTACGTTCTGTCGTGTGATCCGTCATTTTCAGACCAACAGTGGTTCAATGATGGGCTAACGTCTGAGATGTTTTCTCTGCAAGAAATCAAAACTAGCCAGACGTTTTGTCTCAGCTGGAAACAATGAAAACGTAACTGTATGCCTACTGATCCTCTAGCTCGCTGTTACATCATTCGCAAGTGAGATAGTGATATTATATAATATTAGGACGTCTATTTTTATAAACAATCATTATTTTCTTGTATTGCCATTTATATATTCATATTGAAATGATGTTAATAATGTAAATGTACAATATTACAAATTATTACAATTGAAAAAATGAATTATTAACACTACCATACATGGCCAGTATCAAGAAATCAACCTTAAGAAATGACCAACAAACACAAAACATTTGTATAACATTTGTACAATGTTGGACCAACATCGAAGACGTTGGGCCGACGGTGGTCAAATGTTATACAAATGTTTTGTTTTGTGTTTGCTTGGTCAGGCCTTTCTTCAGATCAAACATCTCAACGAATACATAAAGTGAACACAAAAGCATTTCTCAGAATACGGAGAAGAGAGTAAAAAACACTCTGCTATCGTCAGACTTCATATTAACCTAGACCATCTCCAGACGTTTAATTATGTGAACATGGTCGGTTGTCATCGGGGCGCGTCCAGCGATGGGCATTGATAATCGCTTTGCTTCTTATTCACATAAACCACTAGGATACTTGGCATCCGCTGTTTGTTCGCAATGTAAAGTCCCACAACAGCGTTGTCGGGATCGTACAGAAAACCCCGCTCCCTGTTGTTGTCGCTTTCTGCTTTCTTTCATCTGCCCACTCACACATGCTCTATTATCGACGAGACGCGTCGTCCCCACCAAGACATGGCCAAGGAAATCGTATTATACCGGATAATCAGTGATCACTTGGCACATACTTCTCGTGTCCTACGAGACTCTCAGAATAAACCACCTTAGGCCTACGTGTTTTATAGCATGTGCCCAGCAATGTGAGCCATAGCCTACCACATCAAAGATGTTAGCTCACATCAAACATTGCTGGTTATCGTATGCATGCAGTGGGATGTTCTTTATAAACTTTATAGTCTTTATAAACTCATAATGAGGATCACTTGTTAATTGGAAATGAGAATGTGATGAAATACGTTGAAAACATTCCCATCTGTATACAACTCTCTAAAACTTAAAGATGTGCCACTTTGCGGTTTCAAATGATAAGCGAAAGCACGAGTCTTACACTACTTGCTGGTGATGTCGAGACAAATCATGCTGTATTATACCAAGATTCCTTGATTATACGTACGTATATTTAGCCTATACTTATTATTAAAAAAACTACATAACATTACGACAAGAATGAAAAGCGCAAGCCTCACCGTGAAGATGATTCATCATCGAGAATTACCAAGAGAGGATAGGTACATTATTTTTATGCCACTTATCAGCTTATAGGTCTATAGATCATTACCCCAGCTTTCATTCAACAACAGACGTTGGCCCTGTGTATGTCAAACATTGAGCAAAGGTGTACATGGCCAGCAAACATGAGGCATTGTTCAAATGTTTCTTTAATGTTGGTCCATAGTCTGCGACGCTGTCCCAGCATTAAAACAACATTTGATGAACACTTGGTGTTTGTTGTGTTGGTTTGGAGCACGATCCGTATCTCTCCAACTGGCTGTCACAAGAAACCAAGGATTACAGGGATTTAATCAGACCGAATGTCTGGATCCACTTCCCTCCTACTCCAGGTGAACAGGATTATTAACATTCATTGACTGCCAAAATGTCCTACATGCACCAATTACCCTGCTTTAATCATTGTGTCTGTCCTCGTTCTTATTGATTCTAATCACCGCTATGGATGAGGCATCCTACATCAGGATTAAACAGCTGTAAAACGATACAACGTTATATGAAGTTATCAAAAATACTCACCGCCGGTGGAGGCCTACCAACAATGTTAACCCTTATCCTGCTGATAACGACTATTGTCGTTTTTATCTGTTTTATTAGTCAATTAAATCACTGTTATGGGGAATGAAATGTGTGTCTAAACATCAAAATTTACAAGTATTTGTGCTCAAATTAAACAAATATAATTAATTTTCAGCCACTTGAAGTTGTGGGTCGCGGTAGCGAGACACAGCTTCAAGTGGCTGAAAATTTGAATAAACTAACCTAACAGGATAAGGGTTAATCAACTATCAACATATGATGCAACACGCTGTACCTCGGGGTACCGTTGTACCCCGGGGTACCACGTGATTTGCAGCGTCACCTGGTGAATGTGGCGGCAATTTGCGTTGCAACAGGTTCCGATATTGAAAGATGTATTACCAATAGTCCTTAGTGACGAAAATGCCCCCAAAACAAGAATATTTTGCAAAATAAGAACGTTTCACATCTATGTGTGCCCTCTTTTAAAATTATTTTACACTTTTTGGTACCCAGGGTACAGCCTTGACAAATAAATTAAATAATTAAGCAAAATGGCGGATTTCTATTTGGTACCCCAGGGTACCGCGTGGTGCATCAATTATCAAAAATCTTCATATTGATTCTACATAGTACAAAATATGTAACAAAATATTTAGTGCCTGTGGGTTGCAATTTTAATTGTTTTTGTCCCGCCGACCCCAAAGAATGTGCGCGTGCTCATGACAACCCTTTCGCGCGGGATCTTCCATCATCCAGTACATCGAGGGGGGTGTTGATGAATTATTGTCGGATACTTGTGGCTGTATGCCATCCCAGACATGGGAACGATGCTGGCTCAATGCACATTATGTATCACCTTTTGAACATGTTAAAGATAAAATGTGACATCAATCAGCAATATTTGAAAACAGTTGACCTCCATTTTGTCAAATCTGAATAATTTTCACTCACTTGAAGTTGTGGATCGCGTCAGCGAGACACAAGTTCAAGTGGGTGAAAAATCAGATTGAATAATTTGGCGGTTAAAGGGTTAATAAAACCATCTGTCATCGTCACACTGCAGAATCAAAAAGACGCCTATTGGCGAAGTGCAGCGCTTCTCGGCGCCAAATTGTAAACTTTCTCAGAAATCTTTCAAAATATCGTCTGAAAAAAGGCCAAAATGTTCAATTTTTGTGCACCGAGCAATAGTACATCTTACGTGCCTCCACACATGAAATTTACATGGAAAAGCTTAATACATTTCTCAGACTAGTGAAACAGTTTTGGTACCCTACCTCAAAACTGGACACGACTCCATTCAAATGTTATTTTTTTTAAATCTATTTGCATATAACTCTTCTATAATGTGAAAATTTATGTTACATTAAGTCTGTTCTACGCCACTGATATCTCATTTATTTGTCTAATGACCTGCGTAGACAATAAACCGTTGAAACGTTGTAACATCAGTGTTGCACGCCTATTGGAGCAATGTGAAGACGCCTATTGGTGCAACTAGTATAATTCTGTTAGTATTGGTAGGCCTATATGGCTATATTAGGTACGAATTCGTTTTATGATATACAGCTATTTTCTTTAGCGGGATAGGCCTTAAGATCATTGTGTTATTTAGCCTACGGTACGGTTGGAATAAATACATTTAAATGATATTTATAATATAACCTGATAGTCTAGCCCTATGGCCTAGCAAAATGTGGCAGCCTCCGCCGCCGACGCAGTTATTTGTTTTCAAGATAGCTACTAGTCTATCAATATATTCTATCTATACTTCACTTAGGCATCCCATACGACTGGCAAATGGTTTTGGTGACATTTTTATCCCCATATCATTAACCCTTTAATTACTATGGCCACTAACGAAAAAATGCTCGTTAGCGCGTTTCAGGAAACAGTTTACATCAGATCCTCTTTTAATTTGACCAATATGCTCAGCTATGTCAGCCAATGATCTGATTCTCTTTTGGGAACAAAAATAAAAAAATGGCCGTTTAGCGGCCATTTTGGATTCGAGTAATTTTGTGATATTTTTCATATTATATCTCGGGCCAATGACCTATCCATTAAATTTTAGGAATGATCTGGATCACGATCCGGATGCAGAACCCGGATTACGATCATTTATTTCGGCGAAGATTTGCAGTCTCTGACTAATTGCCTGTCTAGATAGAATATAGAATAGCATATATTGTACAGACATGTGTAGGTTATGAGAGTGTTTATGGTAGGCCTGCATCACACTGTTCAATTAAAACTAAAAAAAGTACTGCAGATCATGCAAAAATGATGATACATCTAGATGGTAAAAACAGATTGAAATCGCTACTGACAAATCCATTGATTTATATTAGTCAGATATGGTGAAATTATGATGTCATTTGTCAGATTGAGTGTTGCATAATCACGTCTGTCACGTGTGATATCACATCACTAGAGGCGAGGAGACAGAGAGCATCATACAGTACGTGCTTTCACGGGATAATCAAAATACTCGACGCTGGTTTAATGCTGTGCCGACATCGTAGGATGTCGGCACAGCTTTAAACCAGTGTCTTGTAAGGACGAATATGATCTATCTTTGTCATAATAAGATCTCCCCTATTTAGGGTTTTACGTTCTGTCGTGTGATCCGTCATTTTCAGACCAACAGTGGCTCAATGATGGGCTAACATCTGAGTTGTTTTCTCTGCAAGAAATCAAAACCAGCCAGACGTTTTGTCTCAGCTGGAAACAATGATAACGTAACTGTATGCTTACTGATCCTCTAGCTCGCTGTTACATCATTCGCAAGTGAGATAGTGGTATTATATAATATTAGGACGTCTATTTTTCTAAACCATCATTATTTTCTTGTATTATCATTTATATATTCATATTGAAATGATGTTATTAATGTAAATGTACAATATTACAAATTATTACAATTGAAAAAAATGAATTATTGACACTACCATACATGGCCAGTATCAATAAATCAACCTTAATACATGACCAACAAACACAAAACGTTTGTATAACATTTGTACAATGTTGGACCAACATCGAAGACGTTGGGCCGACGGTGGTCAAATGTTATACAAATGTTTTGTTTAGTGTTTGCTTGATCAGGCCTTTCTTCAGATCAAACATCTCAACGAATACATAAAGTGAACACAAAAGCATTTCTCAGAATACGGAGAAGAGAGTAAAAAACACTCTGCTATCGACAGACTTCATATTAACCTAGACCATCTCCAAACGTTTAATTATGTGAACATGGTCGGTTGTCATCGGGGCGCGTCCAGCGATGGGGATTGATAATCGCTTTGCTTCTTATTCACATAAACCACTAGGATACTTGGCATCCACTGTTTGTTCGCAATGTAAAGTCCCACAACAGCGTTGTCGGGATCGTACAGAAAACCCCGTCCCTGTTGTTGTCGCTTTCTGCTTTCTTTCATCTGCCCACTCACACATGTTCTATTATCGACGGAGACGCGTCGTCCCCACCAAGACATGACCAAGGAAATCGTATTATACCGGATAATC
Organism: Flabesymbios commensalis; assembly: GCA_964017125.1. NCBI lineage: Eukaryota > Metazoa > Annelida > Polychaeta > Terebellida > Flabelligeridae > Flabesymbios > Flabesymbios commensalis. The sequence goes on from OZ024903.1 coordinate 45,084,924, forward strand.
AGTGATCACTTGGCACATACTTCTCGTGTCCTACAAGACTCGTGTGAGCCATAGCCTACCACATCTAAGATGTTAGCTCACATTAAACATTGCTGGTTATCGTATGCATGCAGTGGGATGTTCTTTATAAACTTTATAGTCTTTATAAACTCGTAATGAGGATCACTTGTTAATAAGAACTACTTTTTTTCTGGTGATGTCGAGACAAATCATGCTGTATTATACGTACGTATATTTAGCCTATTCTTATTATTTAAAAAAATACATAACATTACGACAAGAATGAAAAGCGCAAGCCTCACCGTGAAGATGATTCATCATCGAGAATTACCATGAGAGGATAGGTACATTATTTTTATGCCACTTATCAGCTTATAGGTCTATAGAGCATTACCCCAGCTTTCATTCAACAATAGACGTTGGCCCTGTGTATGTCAAACATTGAGCAAAGGTGTACATGGCCAGCAAACATGAGGCATTGTTCAAATGTTTCTTTAATGTTGGTCCATTGTTTGTGACGCTGTCCCAGCATTAAAACAACATTGGATGAACACTTGGTGTTTGTTGTGTTAGTTTGGAGCACGATCCGGATCTCTCCACCTGGCTGTCACAAGAAACCAAGGATTACAGGGATTTAATCAGACCGGGTGTCTGGATCCACTTCCCTCCTACTCCAGTTGAACAGGATTATTAACATTCATTGACTGCCAAAATGTCCTACATGCACCAATTACCCTGCTTTAATCATTGTGTCTGTGCTCGTTCTTATTGATTCTGATCACCGCTATGGATGAGGCATCATACATCAGGCTCAAACAGTTGTAAAACGATACAACGTAATATGAAGTTATCAAAAATACTCACCACCGGAGGAGGCCTACCAACAATGTTAACCCTTATCCTGCTGATAACGACTATTGTCGTTGTTATCTGTTTTATTAGTCAATTAAATCACTGTTATGGGGAATGAAATGTGTGTCTAAACATCAAAATTTACAAGTATTTGTGCTCAAATTAAACAAATATAATTAATTTCCAGCCATTTGAAGCTGTGGGTCGCGGTAGCGAGACACAACTTCAAGTGGCTGAAAATTTGAATAAACTAACTTAGCAGGATAAGGGTTAATCAACTATCAACATATGATGCAACACGCTGTACCTCGGGGTACCGTTGTACCCCGGGGTACCACGTGATTTACAGCGTCACCTGGTGAATGTGGCGGCAATTTGCGTTGCAACAGGTCCCGATATTAAAAGATGTATTACCAATAGTCCTTAGTGACGAAAATGACCACACAACAAGAATATTTTGCAAAATAAGAACGTTTCCCATCTATGTGTGCCCTCTTTTAAAAATATTTTACACTTTTTAGTACCCAGGGTACAGCCTTGACAAATAAATTAAATAATTAAACAAAATGGCGGATTTCTATTTGGTACCCCAGGGTACCGCGTGGTGCATCATATCAAAAATCTTCATATTGATTCTACATGGTACAAGATATGTAACAAAATATTTAGTGCCTGTGGGTTGCAATTTTAATTGTTTTTGTCCCGCCGACCCCAAAGAATGTGCGCGTGCTCATGACAACCCTTTCGCGCGGGATCTTCCATCATCCAGTACATCGAGGGTGGTGTTGATGAATTATTGTCGGATACTTGTGGCTGGCTGTATGCCATCCCAGACATGGGAACGATGCTGGCTCAATGCTGGGTCAGTGTCGGATACGGTGGATCAGCTGGGCCTATATTTTAACATCAATGCCTCGTGTTTAGACAAGGCTAACTGACCAGGTAGGAACAATATTTGGCGCTGAGTAAGAGCCTATAATATAATATGCCAATCATATTTTATAAAAAAAAATGATTTGTGTCCCTTCTATTTTACCCTACAATATCGATTTTTTTTATTGATAGACACGGAAATCCGTTGGTGCTGACAAATGTTTCATCCGACAAAACCTGTTACGGCTCCGTATGTTACAATTATTTATGACCGAAATATTGGCTGTTTTTTGTTATTCAATAACAAACAAATTCAATTTTACCAAAATATTTGGTAAAATTGTAACAGGGTTACAATATTAAGCCAAGTTTTACGAACTTAAAACTGTAAACAGGTAAAATATAACGATACTTTCCAATTTTCATGATCTGACACTGATACTATTAAATATCTTACAGTTTTTAACATTGTTAGTTTATACATACAGAAAATTTTGTATAATTATATTTTGTTTTCTATGCTTAGTTTTAGAGCGAGATAGGCTTAGACATCATGGCAATGTTCTTCTACTTTACTAACAGTAGCAATCATGTATATTGTGAAAATAGCCGGTCTTTTTAAAATATACTATATCATGGCAATGCCGTTTAGCTTGTTTTTTATATACTTGTATATATTTTTATGTCATTATGCAATAATACACATAAATATAATATACAATTAAAAGTATCCCTTTTTTGTAGTGGGAAGCTAAATTGGTTATTGGTAGGTAATCACCCAGCAACCACAAAACATTTGTATAACCCTAATACAATGTTAAACCAACGTCGAGGACTGGCGTTGCATAAATGTTATACAAAATTAATGTTTTGTTTTAGCTGTGTAGGGATTTATTTGATCCGCCTGAAATGTAGGTACCCTATATCTTTGTATCAAATAATTTTGCTATATCTTATTATGCAATATATTTGCTTAATTGCTCATTCATGGCCGACCCCGCCTATATATGGCATATTTGACAAATTTCAAAACAATCTCCAAAGCAAATAATAAAACACATAAGGAGACTTAAGGAGACACGTAAGGAAATTAGTAACATGTTTAATAAAATGACATAAAATTTATGTACAAGTCTGTCCTTAGATCTTGCCAAGCAAATTGCAGTGGCTCTGGTCAGTAGCAAGTTAGATTATTGTGACCCACTTTTTCACAATATGCCAGAAAAGGATATCGGTAGATTACAATGCGTTCACAACTGCCTTGAAAAAGTTTTAACAAGTACACTTTTTTTTGCGGAGAGAAAACATAACCGATTAGCATGAAAATAACTTAAAACCCCCATAATCGAAAAAATGAATAAGTGTCATAATTATTGTGACGATAAATATTTTTTTGTCTTGTTTAGAAAAATTACTTAACATCATGGTAAATAGCCAGATTAGTTTTGGGATAACAGTGCTTCTTGTACTTTTCTAATCAATATACCCGACATTTCAGACAAAGCAATGTGTTGGGAACACAACGACAGCTCATCCATCATGATGTATGATGACATGGAAATGAGCTGGTGGAGGGTAAAAATAAACTGCCCCTAATATATCTCATAAGACAGGTGTTTTTGTCCCTCATATAATTGAATTTTCTTCGTCATGTTATATATTTTGAGAGTAACATTTGTACGGATTCAGATAGTTTTAAGGTCGTTGTGGTTTAAAGTACGTAGGCCTACTGGTGTTTTGGTTGCATTTGGCATTTTTTTTGAGAAAGAATATTTAGCTTATAATGTTTTTGACTGTATTGGCACATCAAATGAAAATTTATTTACGATATACCAGCTGATCTAAAGCCATCATGAGCAGATATGGGTCGACCACTGAAGGTCATAAGTTCTTATTGGCTGTGCTGGTCGTCCATGGTTACATGGGATTCTGATTGTACCAGCTTCCAGCTGATTTCGGGGACATGCAGCTCCATCAGACATCTCATTGTGATAACATGAGTTATTTTTGCCGACTGACCCCAATTAGAACTTATATTATCTGCGGAGGAGTTGTTGGTGCGTGCATCACGACAGGCCTGACTGTAGTCAATGCGGTCAGCGCCGGCTGGCTCCGAGGCATACCCGTTTTCTGCCTGTCTAAACCATAGATATTATTGGGCCCAGAACGCTGGACGCATAACCAGATGAACCCACCCATCGCGAGATCAATGTTGCCCACAACGGCTCTGACGTTCTATCAACATGAATGTAGGACACTTTTAGATCTGCCCAGCCATGCCAAGGCAGTCCAAACCAAACCAATATTATAATCAGTCTTTATTTCATCGAGAATGCCAAAAAAACGAAAATAATATTATTGTCATTGGTGTTTTAGTAGCAAATCTTAAATGCTTTATGATATAAACCTATATATTTTCCTGGTTAGCCAACAAGCACCCTCACCCACTTTTTTCTCGTATATTTTCCTAAATTCCAGTCCCACGCAACAAATTGCACGTATCCATCTATTCAAGGTGCAAGGTGTGGAAATCAGTACATTGTGCATAAATTTATATTTTAAGTCTAGGTTTGCATAAATAAAAATAATGTAAATAGACGTTATTTAATTTTAAAAGCTTGACAATTTTTTGTCGCTATTATATGTAAAATATATAAATAAAATATGCATAGATGTATTTCCAGAATAACACTATCCGTATGTTTTAGGCCCGGCCGGAAGCCAGAGCCTATTAACTTTATTGCGCGAGTTTGTGTCCTGTTTTGGGGGAAGAGGAGTGCAGTGCGTGGGAAGCGGTTGATATTTCTGAGAAACAGTCCTTATGAACAAGTCAAATATAACGTTTGAGGTTCTTAGGTTTAGTACTTGCGTCTTTAAAAAGTGCTCAGAAAACAATATATTCACAATTATGTTCGTTATTAGAGCATAACGGGTTCTGGCTAGAATAATAATGGCCCAGCGTCTCAGACGGTGGCCCATCATTACATCAGCATTGGGCCAATGTAACGTGTTATCTGGGAAGTGGCCTTTTTGGCAACGGGGCATGAAAGCGTTACCCGCATAGCAGTCAGAGCAAACACGGGACAATTGAACCAGCAATGGGTACATCGTAGAGACGGTACACTGACTTATCAGTGAGTGTCACAGTACTTTCAGGAGTGAAAAAGACACGCGGCAGCACGACTCACTGGCAAGTATTGAATATTTTAACTTGTCTCCTTAGTTCTTTACTTAATTATATTCTGGACATTTAGAATTCTGGCCTATGAGAAAGACCAATACAGTTATGTTTATAAAATATTAGGCCAATTTTTGTCTATAACACCAAAACAGACTAATGCCGGGGGCCTCTTGAGTTCGGGAACTCCTTTTCTAGTTTTTATTATTTTTAGAAATATAATCATTTTTGTGTATTTCTATTGACTTTTTTGACAATGTATACAGATGATCAAACTGCCACAAATTAATCAATATGTGATAAGATTTGAAATAAACATTTCCTCTAGCGTAAATGTGTTGTGTAAAACTATTCAGATTACGGAAGGGAAAAGTCACATGTGTCACGAAACAGAATCCTTCTGGGTTTCTCCAACGATATTCTTGGTAAGAGCGACATTTTACGAGCTCTTACAAAATCTTGATCAAGCGCAAACTTTAAACTAAAATCAATGACTATTCCTTCCATTGAATAAACAGGCGCATATGGATTAGTTGTTGTTATCGACATTACTGCTACATGCATCAAGGTTAACTGCTATTATCGTTGAAAAGTTGAATGATACTCACTGATTTTTCAGTCAATTCTCAACCAATTTTGAAAGCAATTTTACAAGTAGGCCTAGTATTTTGTATTAATGCTGCGACTGAAAAATATTGTATACTTTAAAAGTTAATCTCTATATAACACATCACTCAATAAATGACTCAAAAAACCCGATTATAAACATAATATGTGAATTACGTCCCCTCGGATGTATCTGGATGTATCTGCTACGGTGTGAAGTGGCAGATACACCCTTTCATATCCAAGGGGACGACATGTAAAACGGTTTAACTTTTGAAATAGGCCTACATACTAACATTTTGTGAAAATAATTTACCACGGTTTATGCGAATCCGGGGCCGGATTTCGAGAAAAGATATTGATCAGTAACTGTTTAGAACTAATAAATTATGATGATCACTAGCTGATATCAGTTAGTATACACTCTAAACAATATAGGTTCTTTAAAAAGAACCCTTCAGTACAATCACCATGCAACCCCAGGAGAACCCTGCAGGTTCTCCTGGGGTTGCATGGTAATAGTACTGAAGGGTTCCTTCTAAAGAACCTATATTGTTTAGAGTGTAGTGGTTTAGTGTTGAGCCAGTGTCTCCTGACGCTGAACCAGCGTGAGGAGCAATATGATCCATCTTAACCCTTTAACCGCCGGTGCCGCATATATTCGGGTTTTCATTTTTTATTAGCACATTATGTATCACCTTTTGAACATGTTAAAGATAAAATGGGACACCAATCAGCAATATTTGAAAACAGTTGACCTCCATTTTGTCAAATCTGAATAATTTTCACTCACTTTGTGGATCGCGTCAGCGAGACACAAGTTCAAGTGAGTGAAAATTCAGATTGAGTAATTTGGCGGTTAAAGGGTTAATAAAACGCTTTAGAGCAGCCTCCATTATTTCCCAACGGACAGAGAGACAGTGAAGGTCTACACCCTAGAGACAAAACGGACTGGTCTCACGTCCCAGATAATCAACAGTTCCACCAAAAAATGTGGGCAGACATTTCTTCACATATAGATCTGTAGGCCTATAACTGTTTAGAACAAAGACGGTATGAAACTACGAAGATTGCCTGCCATAAGACATTGGGTCAGTGTTGAGCCAGTGTCTCGTGACGCTAAACCAGCATGAGGATCAATATGATCTATCCTAATAAAACCATATCTCATTGCGGCTTTCACGCTCTATATCACCCTCCAAAGACAGACGGGATACAGCCGGGAGACCATATTGGGATAATGTCCCAGCTGTTAAGCCGATGTGAAATTAATATTGGCTAAATGACCACGGAGAGATGTTGTAGCAACGGATGAGATCTGTAAACTGCAAAATTATTATGCATTAAAATCCAGAATAGTAGACCCATTTTAAAAATATATTGGGGCTGCCGCTTTGTCACATTAAATTTGTAATCAAGAGTTCTTGCATTAATACCATGCTGCTCTATTGTATTGTTTTTGGGCTTTTAAACACCTACCAACAATGTTTATGGTTGATACTACGTATGTATATTCGTATTATGGTAAAATTTATATTAGATAATATTTTAATTGACATAGAATTTTAAAGTGTTTTGCTACTCGTGACACAAGTCATGTATGCGTGACAAATGAATATTTTCAATGCGCGATACTCGATAATGCTGTCGATCTACTAAAGCAGGATATATAGGGTAGACACGTGATCACGCCTTCTGTTATTAATTTGGGGAACTTTATGCAAATATTTATTTCAACCTGCATAATAGGCACTACATGTATCTTGCAGCATTCTCTCTTGCTTCAACACCTCCACGAAAAAAATAGTTTTCGAAATAATAACCCATGTCATGAGAAGCTTAAAATCATGATCAGTTCAAGAAAGAGAAGCGATGTCATGGGTACCCTTATTGAAATAATATACAGAGTTTTCATAAAATGAAAGCTCCATTTATCAAACACAAAATCTGACTTTTAATCTCAGGCGAATTCCAAGATTTGCAATTCGTGTTTGGTTCGGTTTTTGTTTGTTTTTTAGCGACCTCTTTTCAGGAACTCTAATCTGACTGAGCTGTCCCAGCCATTTAACCCGATAGAAATATAAATTTCTATACCAGATTCTATGTCTATCAAGAAAATCCCACCTCCTCCCGCTTCCATCCGCAGCAAGTTTTTTGTTTATTGTTCATTTTTCTTATGACCGTTTTCATACCCTCCTCAACAACAGATAATCTTGTTTAATAATGGTATTGATAGATTTTGTCAATATTATGTAATTTGTTTGTAATGATACAAGAGTCAAAGTTCCGTCTAAATAGTAGATTAGATCAATTACAGACATGTATAAATATTCATAGTAGATTAGATCAATTACAGACATGTATAAATATTCATAGTAGATTTGATCAATTAGAGACAGTAGATTAGATCAACTAGAGACATGTATCACTATTCACTGGTTAATCCTGTTAACCGACTGTCAAGTAAATTTATACCTATTCTGGTATTAGGGCTTCACTCTGTTACAACCACGTTTACATTAACAACATTTGAAGTGAAGCCCTTTTCATTTGTAGTTGTTTATTTTGATGTTTATTTTTAATAAACAATTTTTCCCCTTTTTATGTGTCTGTTTTTTGTATGATAAATATATATATTTTACTTGTGCCACTCTATTTTCTTGTTTTAAGCACGTATTATGACATACATGTATTTGCATTCTCGCTAAATGTGGTTCACAGTTGTGTATATTAGGCGTTTTTGTGTTGAAGGTCACATGTTTTATCACATCGCACATTGCTCATAATATACAAAACATTTTCAAAGTGAAAATACATTTTTCCTCTGATAATCCGATCAAAAGTATTTCTTACATATGGGCCAGTTTAGAATGGATTAATTTCTATAAGATGTTAAAATAGGTTTAGTTATATATTAATTTTTTGAGTGGAGTGTTCAAAACGTCACTGTGATCTGAGCGCCAGAATTTTTTAACATTATCTATCTATCGCATAGACATTGATAAAATGTATGTTGTTCACTGCTGAGATTTATACGATTTTATCAACCATACCACTATTTGCTGCATCTGTGTTTGTCATTTCTGATGTTATTTCTGATGGTAAAAATACAATATTTACAGTAAACTATCTGAAATGACATGTTCCAGCGCGCCCGGGCGGGGGCCCTAGGGTAGTGGTTAGCACCGCTGCCTTTCTCGCCAGAGTTCGGGGTTCGGTTCCCGGTCTCGGCGGTTTGAAAGAAAAAAAAATGTTTCTTCCCCATCCACGTGTGAAAGTTAGTATTGTGGGGAGCCTCCGTGACCGAGAGGTGGCGTGCTCGGCCTCAGACCGCCAGGGTTCGAATTTCGAATTCTGTGTATGGAGGACAGTGTCATCTCAATCATCTCACCGTCCTTAGGAGGTTCTCTTGACCCAGTTTAGCCTATATGTGCACAAAGGTGGCCTAAAGCCCGATTCATTTCATTTCCAGCGCGCCCACATGTCTGTTCACAGCTTTGATAATTTATCGCATCAGATCACTGAAGTCATTGTATTTATTATTGAAACACTTAATAGTTATATATATTGGATCAGTATAAGCTGATTTTATTGATTTATAATAAACTTATTAACGAAACTAGAAGAGGAGTTCCCGAGCTCCGAGGCCCAGCTTTAGTCTGTTTGAGTGCTATAGACAAAAAATCGGCTAAATATTTTCTAAACACAACATTTTATTGGTTTTCCTCATGGGTCAGAATCCTAAATGTCCAGGATATAATTAAAGGCAGAACTAAGCTGAAAAGTCAAAAAAATTCTTCAATGTGTATTCCTTCTACCACCATTGCCGCTGCTCATTCATGCAATATTTGCCTATGATGTACCTCGTACAGAGGATGTAGGCCTACCCACCAAATTCCGGTTCAATGTTGGGCCAGCGTCGCAGCCCATTGCTGGTTCAATGCCGGTCAATTGTCTACGACGCTGGCCCAACACTAATCCATCACTGGGTCTGCTGTATACTTGCGCAAGCACATTAGCAAACACATGACATCCACCCAATGATGTTTCAATGTTGACCCACAGTCTTCGACGCTGGCCCGACATTGAAACAGCATTGGGTGATTGTACTGTGTTTTCTGACTGCTGCATTGTTATGCCGGCGACGCTTTTTATACAGGCGCCCGAAACACCAGATAACACGATGCATTGGCCCAATGCTGATTAACGCTGGGCCACCATCTGCGACCCCTCTGCGACGCTGGGCCAACATTATTCCAACTACAACCCTTAAGCTCTAATCACTATATTTAATCGTGAATGTTTTTTTTCTGAACACTGTAACAGGAGGGTGACTGAGGAAAAGAGAAGTAGTCACCCGGTTACATGCACATCTCATCTAGTTCCGATGAGAGTAAGTGTGAAGAAACATCGTAAGTGTTGAAGCAATGTACAGCTTTATTAACTTTAATATACAGGTCCGTATACCTGACTAACAACTACACAATAAGCCACCGTCGTCTATCCACTGTCCACATTTATACATTTTATCTAGTACCATGGGAACTATCAGTTTTTCAGTCTCCCAGGCACACCAGCCAAAGTTATCTCATCCCGTTGTCCATAACATCCGTAGTCCTCATAACAATCGCTGGCACTCGGTACAAGAGAGAAAACATATCTGACACGATGATTAATAGGTTTCTAGGTGTTTCTAGTTCTACGTGACAAATATATGATTCATAACACAGTTAACACACTTTAAGAACTAAAATACACTCTGTTACATATCTCCCTTCCTTAAGAAGAATGAAAAAGAAGAATCTACATTAAACAGATTCACTTTTATTTCAGGAACAGTATTAGCGGAGCCAGGCTGTAAAACAGGATAAATTCGGAAACGTGGTACGGGATCCGCCGCCGTCAGAGCCGTGGCCACAGACTCTGGTGGAGGCGTATCCATATTCATGGTTGAAGGTTTGTCAGCTCGAGGCCGATGAGCCCTGCTTGCGCACAAGCCTCGTTTTCGCCAGCGAAACCAGAGACCCACCACAGCAAGCAGAGGTATCGCACCAAGACCGACAAAACTCAAACGCCAATAATAACTGTGGTTAATAGAGGATGCGAGGTCCACCTGAACAAAATCTGATAATTGTATCTGTTGTTGAGGCAGGTTCAAGCGTGTGAAATGATTTGTAATGTTAACAGCAATAAGAGGTTCTAAGTACGAGTTCACTGGTAACGTGAATTTGAAATCATCAGTTAAAGAAGTATTATGAATAAAACGAAACTGACTTTCAATCGTCCAGTTATCCGCTGAAAGTGTACATGGATAGATCAATGTCACAGAAAACACTCCTGGCGGTATAGTCACAACCAGTGAGGGTTTTCCATGGCATCTGTAAGTGACAGTTATACCTTGTGTGGCAATAATATTTACATTAACATCCGGTTGAAATATGACAGTAGAATCTGACTGTTCTACACTACTGATACCTGCAAACACTTCAGGGGGGGGGGGGGGGAGTAAAGCTTCAGTCAAGCGCCCTAATTCGAGACTTTCCTTACGATGAAGCCAAAAATCGTGATCAGCAAGAAAATCGCGACAAATATGTTCAATATGAGAAATAACAACTTCAGTGTTATGTCGTATAGACATAAAGTTTATGGCGCGCCGTGACTCTTCAATCCGTTGATTCGTGAGTTGGGTAAAGTTATGAAATTGTTCGTCTAAGAATAATAATTGTTCGTTGGTTTTCTTCAGATTGACAGCATTCTGATTGATTACAGATAGCAACTTAGACGTGTCGTGGATGATGCGCTGCTGATTATCTTTCAGTTGAGATAATGTGTGATGAACTTCACGCACTTGCTCTTCCGTAGCTGTCCCAAATAAAGAATTGGAAATAGAGCCGATAAAATTAAACAGGCCTCGCTTTTGTCTTTTATGATGACTATTTACCTTATGCGCAGTCTCTGATCTCCACCAATAAGAAGGATTTTGACAGCTTTGTTTCACAACACGCAATCTTTCGAGCCAAATGGGTATCCATCTGTCAATTGACTCGTAGTTTGAAACATTTTGACGAGAGAAATGTACTTTGTCAATGAATTTAAAGAATGAGACTGGCATAGTCGGTTCATTTATACTTATGAGAAATGTCCATTGTCCAGCAATAATTCTTGCTGCTTGCGTTTCTTTCATCTCCGGAATCGGAACAATCCAGTTTGATATTTGTTGAGCAACAAGTAGGCGCAATAAAAACACAAAGATAAACACTATTTTAGTCATAATGACAATTAGAAATGATTGGGATGAGTCAGTTACTGTAGATGATTTCACAGTATATGGCGTAGAACGTGTCACTCGCCCAGATTCGGGAATGTCACGCGCGATCACCATGCAAAGTGGTTGTGTAACAGCTGACGTAGGGGAAACATTATCATCTGCAGTAACTGGCTGGAGAGGGGTGTCAGGTGCCGACTCTAATTGAGCAGGGGTAGCGATAATAGTCCTGGTTTCAATAACATAACAGATGTCCCAGGAGCTAATACATTAGCGTCCTGTCTTTTTGTGCTCCTTTGTTGATTACGCTCGTGACTTTTCTGGTTCTCTTTAGCCAAATCCCACGAAGAAAATATTGTTTGTGTGCGATCAGCTTCAGTACAAAATCCATTAGGTGATTTAGAATTTTGCGACGGTAATCTACCAGAACGTCCATATAGAGCTTGAAAAGATTGAAAACACCGATGAGTGTACGGTGTTACGATAGGACCTGAGAGCTGGGCCAATCTGGTCTATCCAGGATGACCCAGAACTGCATGTAAATTTCCTTAATATTGACTTCAAAGATCTATGATATCTCTCCACTCGTCCATTAGATTGTGGGTGATATATCGTAGATTTTTGATGTTCAATACCGTACTGTCGCAATAGACCTCTGAATTGCAAAATTCCAATCCATTATCACTGAGAATCTCCTCTGGCAGACCGTACTGTGGCAGGTAGCATTGTAGCAGTACATTTGCCACTTTTGAACTAGTCTTGTGTGGTATTGGAAAGGCGTCTGCCCAGCCTGTGAGATGGTCAATACATGTCAACAGGTAATTATGACCGCTACGAGAACGAGGCAGAGGGCCTACAATGTCCATTGCTACAATTTGGTGTGGGTAATGGGCGATGGGCATTGGGCGTATTTGTACAAAAGCCTTGTTGCTACTATAAAGTTTACATTGACCACATGTATGTAATTGTTGTTTTATGTCTTTGCACATTCCAGGCCAAACATAATTTAGTTGGACATGATATAATGTCCGAGCATAAGCTGCATGTCCAGCCTGGATATGGCGATTCATAGTGACCTGCTTATGCCATTTTGGTGGCAATACCACTCGTGGATGACGAGGTTGGTCAAGATTTGGCCTTTTTGTGGATACTAAAATACCATCGTTCAAAGCGTAAGTGCCTTCTGTAGATGCAGAAGCCAGTAATTCAGGAAAATGTAATTTTTGATGTTCAATCAATTGTTCTTTTGAAATTTTATCAAAAACAAGAGGAGGGTCCCATTCTACAATTAACACAGGTAATGGCTCAGGAATGCGTACGCGTGACAGCATGTCAGCGCGTGCATTATCTTTGCCACAACGGTATCTGATCGGTGCCCCGAATTCTGATATCTGAATAGCCCATCTCTGGAGCTTTGTGTTGTCTATTTCGTCAGCAAATAATGCTTTTAGAGGTTTATGATCAGTTATGATCTCAAAATTAGCACCCCAGAGATATGTTCTGAGCTTTTTCAGAGCATATACAATCGCATATGCTTCCCGTTCTATGACAGAGTATTGGTCTAAGGTATGAGACAAGTAATGTACTACCCGCTCAACACCGTGATCATCAGACTGTACTAAAATCGCACCTACGGCGTAGTCAGAAGCGTCCGTATACAATTTATACGGCCTATCTGTCTGTGGAAAAGCAAGTATAGTGTCTGATGTCAAATAGTATTTGATAGTATCAAAAGCATTCTGTTGTTTATTGGTCCATGCCCATAAAATATTCTTTTTGGTGAGGTTGACAAGAGGATATGCTATAGTGGCATAATTTGGAATGTCTTGTCTATAATATCCTGCCATGCCTAGAAATGTTCGCAGCTCTGTTAATTTTGAAGGAGTGGGGAGTGTTTTTATTGCATCAATCTTAGCTGGATTTGGTGCAATTCCACTTCCAGAAATAATATATCCCAATAGTTCTACAGTTGTCCTAGCAAATTTACATTTGGATGTTTTTAGAGTGAAATGATGTTTTTGCAAACGCTCAAGCACCAAACGCAAATTATGCGCATGCTCAGATGGCGTTACTCCAAAAACTACAACGTCATCCAAATACACATAACATGCAACACCAATTAGACCGTGCAGCACAGTCTCCATGGCACGCTGAAATGTCGCTGGTGCGTTGCATAAACCAAAGGGCATCCTCACTAATTCAAATAGACCCCTATGGCAAATGAATGCCGTTTTTGCTATGTCATTTTCTTTCATTTTTAGCTGGTGGTACCCAGATTTAAGGTTCAGAGTGCTAAAAATTGTAGCACCGTCTAATTGGTCAAATATGTCCTGGATAAGTGGTAGTGGGTAACTATCTTTGATAGTGACATAGTTTATTTTGCGATAATCAATGCAAAATCTCATATCACCTGACTTTTTAGGCGCTAATGTGACAGGACTAGACCAGGGTGAACTACTAGGTCTAATAATACCCTGATTGAGCATATTATCATTTTGATCAGAAATTATTTTTCTCTTAGAGAGCAGAGCGCGATATGCTCGCTGTCTTATGGGACGTGAATCAGTAGGAATTTCAGCTTCCACTGCTGTAGAAGCAGCAAGTGGTTTATTAGGCTGGTCAATAATATCTGCAAATTCTGCTAATAATTTATCAATTTCTGCGTCACCTGTGCGTTGAAAGGTTAAAATTTCAGCAGCAACAGGGGCAGAATCGGCACAGGGGTATAATGCAAAATTTTGGCCATTCCAAACAAGTGTTTCAGATTCAAAATCATCGATACTGCGATGTTTCGCATTGCAAAACTCACAAATAGGTGATCTGTCTTGATGATATCGCGCACGACACTGCGCCCTGGCGTGACCTTGGCGACCGCAACGAAAACAGCCATCTTTAGAATGTTGCAGAGACTGTTTCGGTTTAGGTTTTGTAACATTTTTACTTTGATAGTAATGTGCTTTTGTCTGCGGTTTAAATTTTGGCGTACCACTATGCGGTTTACCAGTTGTTTCTAATTTCGCCAAACGTGTGTCAATTCGCCTCAGCTGTAATGCCAGTGCCTCCATAGAGTCCACACGATCTGTAGTGGCGGCAGCGGCTGCAATAATTTTTGGGCGTTGCTCAGTTCTCGCTGTCAAAGCTGTATACCGCTCAGGGGTTTGCGCTCTGGAATGTACCAGTTCCTGAGCATTTGCCACTGTCTTATTAAAGCCAAGTTTAGCGAACACACTTTTAGCAAAATGTTGATCTTTCAGTCCCGCCAAGAGAAATCCCAGTGCGCGTTGCTCCTCACTAGCACCAGGTGCGTCAGGGTAAGCCAGCTGATAAATACTTTTAAATCGGCTGGAGTAGGATTGGATTGTCTCACAGTCCTTTTGTCTACATTGAGACAACTGTTGTCTATATGTCAAATCTTCTGCGCCCGTCAGAAAAGCAGAAATCACATGTGTCTTTAATTCGGCCCACGTAGTCCTCTGAGATGTACAAATTGATTCTAAAAGATCGTTTCTGGCCGTAATTTTCGCTAATCATTATGTGAGATCTGTAACTGCCGTACCCACCTTCTAGTACTGTCAGTTTGTGTACCATCACAGGGAGAAATCAGCTCCTTAGCTAGCTGTAGACGAGAGAGACGACTGCTCTCTGCTTGTTGTGCAGTTAGGGCTTGCGTCAGTTCAGTAAGTTGTTGGGGCGTCAACCCACCCACGGTAGGCTCACCCATATTCACAAGTATAATCCGAATAGATAGATAGTCCGTAGAAATCACGACTTGAGAAAACTGGTTAAGCGCGCCAAATGTAACAGGAGGGTGACTGAGGAAGAGAGAAGTAGTCACCGGGTTACATGCACATCTCATCTAGTTCCGATGAGAGTAAGTGTGAAGAAACATCGTAAGTGTTGAAGTACAGCTTTATTAACTTGTATATACAGGTCCGTATAACTGACTAACAACTACACAATAAGCCACCGTCGTCTATCCACTGTCCACATTTATACATTTTATCTAGTACCATGGGAACTATCAGTTTTTCAGTCTCCCAGGCACACCAGCCAAAGTTATCTCATCCCGTTGTCCATAACATCCGTAGTCCTCATAACAATCGCTGGCACTCGGTACAAGAGAGAAAACATATCTGACACAATGATTAATAGGTTTCTGGGTGTTTCTAGTTCTACGTGACAAATATATGATTCATAACACAGTTAACACTTTAAGATACACTTTAAAATACACTCTGTTACAAACACTTTTTAACGACGAAAGTACTTAACCTACGGACCGCAAACGTTATATTCGACATGTTCATAAGGACTGGTGTACAGAAATGTCAACCGTTTCCCACACACAGCACCACTCTTTTCCCTAAATATGACACAAACTCAGGAAAAATAAACTTAATAGGCTCTTGGCCTACGGCCGCGCCTAATGATCATGAAGATTTGATTAGTATGATACATGATCATTATATTGGAGGTCAGGTTAAACGTAAGCCTATGAGCTTAACCTGTGATATGTAATATTGCTAGTTGTTTGTTTAAGACATAATTCATAGAAATAAAGTGCACTATAAGGGAACTTACCTAAAACGCCCACCCTTAAGGAATGACGTCCGTTTTAACCAACCTGTAGGGTCAATCAACATGCCACTGTACATTATCAGTGATGTTTTCATGTTTATATTATTTTTCCGTGATAATATACGACCAGAAATCAATGTTTGCTCAAAGTGACCGTTTCGGCAATTAACGTTATTCACATCCCACATCACCGTTATATGTTAGATCACAAAACGGTCACCCAGTCGGTGTTCGCCCCAGAGAAAGTGGTAGGTGGGCGTTTTGGGCACAGGGTAGCTGGTCAGTTTAAGATTTAAACAGTTAGATGCCTAAGAAAACCCATCGCTGTACGTTCTGGGCTCGACTGGGGTGGGCGATTAGGGAAAAACCGAAAAGGTTTTTAAAACAACTAATTACTCAGAAAAAGATTATGTAGGGCCCTATAGCCCATGAGGCTAAAAACAAAGTCTAAAGAAACGATAACTTTCGATTGCGACGAAGTTTCGTTGTACGACCTTACATATTTGATGTTTATTATGTCGCGCCTCATAAATGAGAAAAAACCACCATTTTACATCTTTGCTTTTCAGATTATCTTCAGCACTGTGCTGCGTCGTACAACAAGTGGGATGACGTCTTGACATGTTGGCCGCTGCAAAAGTGAAGGTGGGGGTTATTTTATTTTTCCTTAAAATTTGTTACATTAGGCTATAAAATACGCGATGTAAAAAATATAAAATAGAAATTCAAAACGGCCTGATATTAAATCGCCTGGTTTCGACATTTATCCATCTGTTTTTTTATAGTATGTTAATGTTGCATATATGCAGATAAGAATTAACTCATAGTTAACTCATAGAATCACTCAATCTCTATGTCTATGTAGGCCCCTAAACTTGCTTCACATTGGTTGATGCCTCGGTTGCTTATTATACAAAACTACCTGAACACTCTATTAGGCATATGATGTTGGTAATAATAATGAATTTTAATGCTCTGAAGAATCCATATAAGGACTTAAAATACCCTTGATATAATCTAGGTACATGTATAATAACGTGGTGATTTGACTCTTACTAAATTCAAAGGCAAATAGCACATCAGCACTCGATAGTAGGGGAGAACACCCTAAAGCGCACCCTGTTCCCTAAGCGCACCTTTTGGCTTTTTTCTTAATATTTCTGTGAAAGTGACGTCATATTGACTTAATAATTGAAGAAGATAATAACGTATTGTGTCCTTTAACTAAATAACAAGGACGCTACACAAACGGGAAGGACGCAAGAGAATAAAAGGTAAAATCACTATTTTTCTGAGTGTAGAGATTGTGTGATTACTTGAAGAGTATTATAGACAAAGAAAACAATTAAAAAATAACACAATGTAGACTGGCCTTTTCTTGATTAGGTAGAGCTAACAATCAGTCAACGTGAGTCAACCCTATGATCTAAAAATCATTGAAAAAAAAATCTCCAGTGTGCCCAAAGTGCACCCCGATCTTGCTGGGGTGCGCTTTGGTAACGTCTGTCTCCTTAGAAATATGAGCTTGTCCTGAAGCGCACTGCCCTGTCAATGTCAATGATTAGTCACAGCCAGCTAGTTGTGTCTGCCTATTTTCCGGCAAAATGAATAAACTCGGCCCATATAGTCTATATTATATTTCATGGAAATTTAGGGTAAAAAATAATCTAGCTCAAATAAAATTTTATCTTGTCTCTACATGTTTAGGTACAGGTGGTGCGCTTTAGGACGTATAACAACCACTGAACATTAGGGGGTGCCCTTTAAGAACACTGGGGGTGCGCTTTGTGCACAGTGCACCCAAAGCGCCCCCTTTGCTGAAAAAGGTGTTTTTTTTCAAATAAAATGAGTAAAAATGGCTTTATCACACGGGAAAAATAAGAATTATATTTTATCAGAATCCGGACCACTGGTCAATGTGGTCATGTTGTTTCAATCATGTTATAAAAAGATTCCCCCCTTTTTAGTTAGGGGGTGCGCTTAAGAGTGTTCTCCCCTACACGTTCACGTACAGTGTTCATTCAATATTGCACTACCGTCTGTGACGGTGGCCCAACATTAAACCAGAATAAGGTCAACTGTATATGTGGGTGTGTGAATGATTGATGGTTTTTGTCGTCCACGCCCGGATATTAGCCCATATAGTCACCGCTATACACCTGATTTATTATGTGCACAGACAGCAAAGAGATTGATAAGAGCTAACCGGATAAACTATCATTTATTGCAACCTTTCTCCGCTGACAGTTTTGGTGAAGCAAATCTACTAAAAGTCACCTAGGGAATGAGTGAGCGCATGAATGATATGAGTGAATGGAAGACTGACTGACTGACTGAATTAATGAATAAATGAAACGAGAAACCAGAGAAGCTATCATTTATTGCAACCTTACTCCACTGACAGTATTGTAGGTGAAATAAATCTACTAAAAGACACAAACATACACCAAGTGAATGAATGGATGAATGACTCAATGAATGAATGAATGAATGAATGAATGAATGAGTGAGTGAGTGAGTGAGTGAGCGAGTGAGTGAGTGAGTGAGTGAGTGAGTGAGTGAGTGAGTGAGTGAGTGAGTGAGTGAGTGAGTGAGTGAGTGAGTGAGTGAGTGAGTGAGTGAGTGAGTGAGTGAGTGAGTGAGTGAGTGAGTGAGTGAGTGAGTGAGTGAGTGAGTGAGTGAGTGAGTGAGTGAGTGAGTGAGTGAGTGAGTGAGTGAGTTAGAAAATTAGAAACAGTGGCCTCGTACAGTGAGTGAGGTGTAGGTCAATCGATTATTTGCTTGACTGTCTTTGTCAATCATTAACAATCAGTTATAGTAGCTAGCAAAGCGTAGAATGTTATAAACCGCAGCTGCATTAGCTGATTAGTGCGTGTTGGTTATTTGTTCGATCTTCTCATTATCTGTTCAAATACTGTATTTGAAGTCACGTGACTGTGATAGAACTGTGGTGATACCTCCCGAGTCACAGACGAAACCAAGGCCACGTTATCACAAAACGGCTACATGACAACAAAAAGAGCAACACTCAAATTTACCAATGTTGCTGTACCTATCTATCTATCTGCATATATTTTCACAGAGAGTGATTTTGATATCAGACACACTACCATGTTAAACATAGTATCAAATTAACTAAACGCCAGAAACAAAATAAAGATTAGGCGCCGTTTCATTAGTCGGATCAGTATCCCCATGTATCAAAATGTAACGCTAAAGTGTCCTAATTGGAATGACCTAACTGGAGATAGAAACACAGTAAGCCTACATACTTTGATAATGCTAACATTACAACTGTTTCCACTAAAATAATGACGTTTATTGCAGTCTTTGTTTTAGTAATGTTTTCATGATGCAAATTAGCTCTCAAGATTATTATACAAAATCATTTCGCGCCGACATCAGAATGAGGCATATTTGATACTGAAAATGTACATCAATAAACTATATTTACGAAAATGTCATACGAAAATAATGGTTATACATGTAAGCTTATGGACTATCATAGCTTCCAAATTGTGGGAATGGCATAGCCAGAGTCGCCCACAACAGGCTGAGCTTGGTGTATTTGGGGCGATTATAGTCGTCCATAGCAGTGTAAAGGTTAATAGAATGCACTGGTCCAATAATTAGATACACAAATACCTGAATAATATACAAAATGAACAAAATAGAATGATGTCGAACTTTATCTCAGATACCTTGACATATCATGATTGGATTTTTTTTCCAAGAGGTGTTTTTATTGTGGACAGGTTCTATTTACAAAAAAGAGGATTTTCCCAACATATGCTTTTATTCCGAACGTTCTTCTATTAGGGACAAGAGAGTACCAGTTAAAAAAGAAATTAGCAGGATATTCAGACAAAATAAGAAATACAAGAAAAACTGATAAAGTTCCTACAGCAACCCTAAATTTAAAAGACTTACGCAAATCAAGGCTATGGTCATGTTCACATAATTATTATAAAAATATTAAGGAGTCAAAATGAAAACAGAGGCGATTTTTGATGATTTCGGCCTGATTGTGTCGCAATATTTATAACTCTATTGATCAAATATAATGGATGACTGAGTGGTGAACTGAAGGCCTGAGCAGACCATTTACAACTAGCCTGCCATTATTAGGAAGCTACACAAATTGTACAGAAATCTTTATTTTATTAGTGTCAATACCGTGGACAAATTTAGATATGCTAATAACTAGAAAGTATTTAAACAAATCATTTTTATTTTTGGCATTTAGAGATAGATAGGCCGGCCCCGGCGGCTCATTCGGTCCGGTTGTGGGCATAGGTCAGATGTACTGGGGTCGAATCTTAGCCATGTCGGATGATTGTCGTCGAGGATGTGCACATAGCTATTGCTCTAAACTGTTTACAGGCATGGAGTGTACAGTGCTCTCTATTGCTGGTACTGTGCACTATAAAAAACCCACTTGATATTCGATAAGAGTGGGGCATAGTTCGGACATCGGGCTTCCTTCTGTCGCGATATTGCCATGAAATGCAGAAAGTGAAGCAATATTCACGCATGCAGTCACTTAATGTAGGTGGGTCGTCATGTAAATATACTGGTTCACTGTGAAGCATATCGCACCACTGCTTTAACCCTTTAACCGCCGGTGCCGCATATATTCGGGTTTTCATTTTTTTATTAGCACGGACCACCTTTTAAACATGTTAAAGAGAAAATGTGACATCAATCAGCAAGATTTGGAAACAGTTGACCTCCATTTTGTCAAATCTGAATAATTTTCACTCACTTGAAGTTGTGGATCGCGTCAGCGAGACACAACTTCATGTGGGTGAAAATTTAAAGTGGATAATTTGGCGGTTAAAGGGTCAAGTCAACCTACTTACTTCACATTTAAATGTATTCACATTCGAATGCATAAGCTAGTCTGAAGTACATGCATTAGAACGTTTTTTGTGGCAAACAAAACATTCGTCCGAGACCGGCGACTACTTTAGTGGATAATCATGGCACAAACCACCAACAGCAGACACTATCGACGTGCACGCAAAGCTCCACACCATCCATTTATTCTGGAAGCCATTCTATTAGCTGAACCCGTCAACTGACTACAAGGCTCACGCTCCCTCAACGCTGAAACTTCACATTGTTTCAGCGTTGAGACTAGACAGTGTGATATCCCAGTAAACACAAAACATTTGCATAATATTTATACAATGTTGGACCAACGTCGAAGACGTTGGGCCGACGTTGTATAAAAGAGGAGGCTCTTGAATTTTTGTAAAAAAACAGAGGTATATTTTATACTTTAAAAAGATTCATCACGCTTTTATATTATTATTTTCATCATTAATTTCATATTATAGATTTTTAGGTAAAAATGCAGTGAGGTACATTCAGGAGGGTTGCGCTAGTCTGTAATTACAGTCTCGTTCATTTTTTATAATGCATAATTAGATAAAACATAGCCATTGCCATTGCCAATGGCATATTCATAGCAAAATAATACCCGTCGATATCTCATTGACAAATACACGTACTTCAATCATCAGTGATCATCATAGTGCGACATGCGACATTTATTAATACATGTGATCTATAAATACGAGATAGCAATCCAAACAGTGATCATATATTTTCCCTATACATTTTATGATATTAAACATGAAAATATATTAAAAATATATATTAAAGATAGATAGATAAATATTTTATGGACATAAACAAAAAGTCGTTACCTGCTTATTTACAATATTTATTATTTATAGTAATTACCGGTATGTAGATGTTTATACAATATGGTTTATTTGGTAAAATCACACGATACCATACAACTTATCACATACAGAATTAAAATCTTAAGTTGCATTGCCATAGTAAAACACTGGATATCTTGAAAATGTAAATGATGACTACTTACAATAAAATTTAATGGCATTACCAAGATATGAAGACAGCTACATGTTTCCCGCAACAAAATCAGAGATAAAATAGTTACTATGTATAATACGTAAATTGTATGTAGTAGCAGAAAATACACTCTGGAAAGCGTAGAAAACTAAAGATATATACAAATGCATAATTATGTCACTGCAGTATGTATTAAAGCCTTATAATGGCATTTAAAAACAAACATAATTTCAAGAATTTACTATGACCATTAGCCGGCAATAGCTATTAATATATGTGTGGTCGTTCGAGATAAAAAAATGTACGTACTAACAATCCTAATGGCAGATACTAATCATTTGTATTAAAGATAATCAAAATAAATGGCTTTTCAAGCAGGATATGGCACTGACATTCCCGACCTCATAAAGAAAGTCAGCTGACTTATCTCTGAAATCCTCCATAAGTCCCCACCTAGACTGATAGCAAAGGCGACGGAAACAAATTTAGCATTTGTTAAATACCCCGTGTGATATATTACAGACACTATTGGCCTCACGAGCTTGACGGGGATACATAAGAATGGTATAGGCCTAAGGTGTGAAAACGTTTTTGGCACGTAATGTTATTGCATCTGCACTGCCGGCCGGTATGCTATACCCATTACATAGACCATATTTCACATTTTAAGTTATGCCTGCTCATAAGAAATATATCCGTGAATTTTAATTTTAGCTCCAGTCTAGACATTGGCAACGAACATCTCGAGCAAATATTAAGGCACAAAGTTTACAATAACGTAATTGCAACGAAGAGTTCCACTGCGGTATAACTATACATTTTTTTCGGGGAAGATATAGGCTATCGGACAGCAGTGAAAATCTACGTCAGCATGGCCGACTAAGATAATATTACATCTCATGAAGACAGACGTCTCAGGCTGATATTAGGCATAAATTCGGAATTTGTCAAGTATATACATTTTCAGATAATTGCCACTGCAAGATAGATCTGTGCTCTTACATATAATATATATATTATTATTTATAAGCGTCATTTCTATACACATTTTCAAACCTTTGCATTGCTAATTACAACTAAAGGGATTACATTTATGAGATCATTAGAGAAATGGAACGTAATAAGCGTGCGACGGTCGCCTCCTATAAAACTCAGCATAATCTCTACTTATGTTTTCTAACAGTGTGTTAATATGGTTTGTTGAAGTTCTAGATAAAAAAGCAACAAAAATTGTTGAATGCAAGCAGATCCGCTATAAACAGTAATTGCGTGGCTCGAGTGGCAGAATGCAGATATTAATAACCATTCATCATCTGTAATGCTCTATTACCACTAAACTGTTATCAAAAGAATGACATCAGCGCCTGACGTGAAAGTAATGGGGCAAATTACTATGAGAAAGGAATAGCTGGGAAACATTATTGTCGATGGCGTTTCAAAAAAATCGCATAGACCAGTTCTTATCTCTCGTTTAGATTTTGTTAAAACCCCGTGTATAACGCTGATGAGTATTAACACGGAAACATAATATGTAATAATTGAAGATTTAACTGTGTGCTCAATCATAAAGATGACACCAAACTGTGTCCCCGGTTAGACAAACTTAATGTTTGCGGATCCAGGCTCACACTCGCAGATAAAATAACCTCTCATAAAAAACTATTATCCACAGCCTGACCTTGAAGAAATTTGTTTATCATTATATTATAAATCGCATTATAAATCGCAATTATAATCACTATTCATTTTAACCATGCGATGTGAAAAAAAATACAAGACTTATAACTGAATATACATGTATTAGTTATACAGTATAATCATAGGACATAATGTTATTTGTCCTTCCGGTAGGTCGGCCGGCCATCTGTTCGCCTTTGTCTCGATATCCCCTGAAATTTGTTTTGTTTTCAAATTCATACCAGTGATAGATATCCTAAGACTCTGAATCATTTTCAAAGATGGGTTATCTTGACCCCTTTTTCAAGGTCATAATCCCCTATAATAATACCGGTAATATGCCTTGTGAAAGTCAATGTATAAAATATGGTTAAACAATAACTGATCAATAGATTTACCAGTGGTTACAGTTCATGGTGTGATGACAGAGGTATTATATACCCAGAACACACAGTCGAAGTGTATGCGTCGATCTCCTCTTCTAGTGATACAATTTGGGAACTGCGTTAAACTTGCATTACAAAATAAAAAGCATACCCAGCTGGTGAATAAACAAAGGAATTTCCTTTGCTCTACAATACCATTTAGATTCTCAGTGAGATCAATGACTGAGTTTGTGGTATTGAAGTTACCCAGTTTTGGAAATATGGTGCAAAAAATGTTGAGAGCGTGCTTCAGTGCGTGCAGCGAGATGCGGCTAAAAGATCCAGTAAACACTATTATTAGAGCATGCAAATGAAATGAATCGGGCTTTAGGCCACCTTTGTGCACATATAGGCTAAACTGGGCCAGGAGAACCTCCTGAGGATGGTGAGATGATTGAGATGACACTGTCCTCCAGACACAGGATTCGAAATTTGAGCCCTGGCGGTCTGAGGCCGAGCACGATACCTCTCGGTCACGGAGGCTCCCCACAATACTAACTTTCACACGTGGATGGGGAAGAAACAATTTTGTTTCTTTCAAACCGCCGAGACCGGGAACCGAACCCCGGACTCTGGCGTGAAAGGCAGCGGTGCTAACCACTACCCTAGGGCCCCCGCCCATTAGAGCATGCAAGCACAATACGTTGGCCCATAGTGACTGTTGGCTTGATATTGAATAAGCGTTGCAGACAGTCGGCCAACATTAATCCGCCAATGACACCATGTACATGTACTTTGTTTCTTGAGTTAGAATCATAGACGATCTGACTTGAATTGGAATCACATGGCTAAGCTACATGGTATGTGTAAAAAAGGTTATATTATTGCATTGGGCCTAATTTATGATAATAAAAGCCTGCGATGGAGGTTTAATAAATTATCCACAATACTAATTTGTCTGAATAGTCTGAACAGTAGATCTCACTCTAATACTTTGTATTATTTCTAATAGAATACTAGTAATGAATTTGCTTGTTATTTTAATGCTGACATCAATCGCTATGCGGTGCCACAATAGGTAACAGCAATGGCGGACACCGAGCTGATTTGTTATCGAGCGAAATGTATCGTTGCCTAATATTTCAGTGACATTGAAAAAGACTTCTACAGAGTCCCCCACAAAGATGGGGGAACTCAATCATTGGGTTCAGATCTGCTAACCTCTATGTAATATGCGGATTGCTGACCGCTTCCAATGACACGCTGTGAACCGGTTCAGATCCGCGCCCGCTCCCCGGCCGAAAATTGTATTATTCTTGTCTGTCACTCCGAATTTCATTCCATGAAAACCTGTCTAATCCATCTTCACAAAGCGTAGTTTGCGTGAAATTGCCATTGTAACCCTTCCGGTGCCGAGATCGTATATCTTCTCCAGAGGAGGATTGATGTCGCCCAACGTAGTTTATCAGTGATTTATTAGCACTCGCTTAGCCAAATATTCAAAGTGAAATACTGTAGATCTGGTTATATTCGCGAGGTTTTAATTTTCGTGAATTTCGCAAGGAGGACAAATTCGGGAATTTAAGAATGTCACTAAAAAAATATTATTATAATAGCGCTACTATCATTGAAATTGATAATTCGCGAGCTTTAGACCTCACGAAAAGTCCGAAAATCACAAATTTGCGAAAATCTAAACACGCGAAAATTACCAGATTTACAGTATGTCGCAAATCTCTGACTTATGTAAGATTAGTTGTGCCCTAAATTTCACAACAATCCAAGTAATTTTCACTCACTTGAAGTTGTGGTTCGCGGTAGCGAAACACGACTTCAAGCGACTGAAAATTAAAAATTAAATATCTCAGAGCTCTAATGGTTAAGCGGATCCACCTGTCACTTTATGAAGAGGCTGATAGCTCCCTTTAACTGTTAGTCCCGGATTATATGTTCTAGAGTTAATTAAGTCAAATAATCACGGCTCTAAATTCATAAAAATACCAATCAAGCCACTAAGCGGTGATGAAATGAAGACCATTTGTACCGCCATATACTGTTTTTTATTTTGTCGTGATAATAAATTACCGTAAAAAAGTGAATATCGGACTGACTGAGATTCCCTGTCTTCCCGCTTGTGTACAGTATTTAGGCCCACGGACAGTCACGAAACTATGTATGGCTAAAATGGTTAATTATTGTAAGTAAATTAAACTTGTCATTATTGTAAAAAAAAACACAATCGTTGTTATATCTCGCTGATTGAAGACACGTTTAACCTTGAAATTTAAAGTGGTAACCCTTTGCCCTCTGAGTTATCTAATTTGATGTTTCATCCACTTTCAACTTGAAATTGTGTCTCACTACAAGTGAGTAAAATTGATTTTTGTTTGATTTGATACCAAACAATTGCAAATATCAATGTTTTACACGGATTACATTTTGAGCGGCAGATAAAACTGATTAAAAACGATTATTGCCGTGATTAGCAATAAAAGGGTTTCTAAAAACATCTAATTTTGTGTTCATTCATTCATTCATTCATTCATTCATTCATTCATTCATTCATTCATTCATTTATTCATTCATTCAATCAATCATTCATTCATTCATTCATTTATTTATTATGTCCCCCCTCTACAGAGGTGGAGACATATTGGTTTACCTGTGACCGCTCAGCCTGTCTGTGTGTCGGGCGGTCAAACACGTGACGTTGACACAATGCTGGTCTAATGTTGGTCTTCGCCGCTGGCCTAACATTGAAACTGCATTCGGTAAATGACCCTGTTTGCTGGGATATTAGCCATCAACCTTTCAACTGCAGAAGGGGAGACATCTCCAGTTTTTGTTTACAAAAACGGTGAATCTTCTAGTTTGTGAGTTGATATTGGCAGTAGCACACTTTGGGTAGTGTTTCGTCTGTTGCTTGTTGTCGTTTTACAGTATAGTACAGCAGCAGACACCAAAAAAGAGCCATATTTAAGGAGTTACCGAAACCGGCGGTACAACATTTGTCCACATGTCTAATTTTTTTCCCAGGGGTCTCTAGATACAGAATCTGGTTGATGACATTGCCGGAAATGGGGGCGGGCTGATAATTTGATACTCTTGTACACCTACTCATTTTTAGAGAAAATAGTAGCTAAAATATGATTTTCGCGTCATTCTCACTCTATTATAATGTTGGGTCATTTAAATGAAATATTGTTGGATTAAGTTTTTTCTATTGATCAGGTCATATATCTGTGGAGATGAAATAGTAAAACATAATATAGTTTTGCACTAGCATCCTACCCCTAAGAGCTATGTTGGATATTGTAAATATGTCGCAAAATGCAATTTTTCAAATTTTTTCATTTTTTTCATTTTTTTGCATATAGTTTATGACAACAGGTTCGTTTCTGCACGAAAGTCTCCACGAGCGGTACCATTTGGTTCAGATGCATCCCTTAAGACTCACTTAGGCTACCAATGCTTGATTCGTCGAGTAATTGATCATTATAGCCAATTTCAAAATGGCCGCCGTATAATCCATGGTTTTTCCCGAAATGTATTATTGAACATGGTTTTCTTAAATCTCGCATCACAAGCACGGTTTGAGTGTCTAATCCTACATTTTTATTGTTCGCTCAAGTATTTACAAATGCTGGAATGTGATATTTAAGACTCAATCCAAGATGGCTGACAGAAATGATCAAGAAAATGTTCAAAATTTCACATTTTCTTGCAAATATTTTAGAAGCATATCGATCGGTGTCATTTGGTTCAGAAACAACCCTTAAGTGGAAATTTTGTGATTAGTGCTTCATTTGTAAAGTAATTAATGAATATGGGCGATTTTAAAATGGCCACCGTGAAATCAATACCTAATCTTCATATGCATAATTCAACATGGTTTGCTTAATTTTTATCTCAGAAACACGTTTTTGTGTCTATTCTTATATTTTAATGCTGAATAAATCTACTGAATATCTCTATGTATATTTCAACATGTTTAAGTACTATAATAAGTTATCTAAGAACCAATCCAAGATGACCGTCGTAAAAATGGCAAATAATATTGTTGAAACTTTTCAAAATAGTTCATGAGCACATGTTCTGTTGTGTACGAAAACCTCAGTGAGCGGTATTATTTGGTTCAGAGGCATATATTAAGTCAAAATCAGGATAGTAATTCTTGATTTATCAAGTAATTAATCATTATGGCCGATTTCAAAATGGCCACCGTTCAATAAATGCATTATTGAGCATAGTTTACCTAATAGTCATATCATAAACACGGTTTTGATGTAATATCTTAAAAAGGCGACACAATCAGGCTAAAATCATAAAAAAATCGGTGATTTTCTTTTGGTTTCTTAATATGACCATATGACATATTAACAAAGATCACTTTTGTAGTGGCTTACATAATTTTCAAGGTGGCAGTTATCAGATCTTCACTGGCCAAGAGCATTTTTATAATTGCTGAGATAACTTTTAAAATTGCTGTCATCACTTCTTCAGTGGTCAAGATCACTTTTGTAGTGGATGAGCTAACTTTTAAAGTAGTTATAATCACTTCTTCGGTGGCAAAGATCACTTTTGTAGTGGCTGAGATAACTTTTAATATGGTTGTAATCACTTCATCAGTGGTCAAGATCACTTTTGTAGTAGTTTAGATAATTTTTAAAGCAGATGTGGTCACTTTTTGTAGTGACTGACATAATTTGCAAAGTGGCTGTTATTACAAGTGGCTGAGATAACTTTTAAAGTCGCTGTGATCTCTTCTTCAGTGGTCAAGATCACTTTTGTAGTGGCTGAGATAACTTAAAAATGGTTGTAGTCACTTCTTCGGTGATCAAGATCACTTTTGTAATGGCTGAGATAACTTTTAGAATGGTTGTAATCACTACTTCAGTGGTCAAGATTACTGTTATAGTGGTTTCAATAATTTTTAAAGAGCTGTGATCACTTCTTCAGTGGGCAAGATCATTCTGTTATGGCTTAGATAATTTTTTCAGTGGCTGACACCAGTTTGTTAGTGACCAAAATCACCTTTGTAGTGGCTGACATAACTTTTAAAGTGGCTATGATCACTTCTTCAGTAGTCATGATAACTTGTGTAGTGGCTGAGATAATTTTAAAGTTGATGTGATCATTTATTTAGTCGTCAAGATCACTTTTGTAGTGGCTTAGATCATTTTCAAAGTGTGTGTGTTTGCTTCTTTAGTGGCCAAGATCACTTTTGTAGTGGCTGAGATAGCTTTTAAAGGTGATGTGACCACTTCTGCAGTGTCCAAGATCACTTTTGTAGTGGTTGAGATAACTTTTATTGTGGTTGTAATTACGTCTTCGGTGGTCAAGATCACTTTTGTAGTGGTTTAGATTATTTTAAAATGGCTGTGATCCCTTTAGTAGCCAAGATCACTTTTTGTATCGGCTGACATAATTATCAAAGGGACTGTTATCACTTCTTCATTGGCCAATATCACCTTTGTAGTGGCTGAGCTAACTTTTAAAGTCGCTCTATCACTTCTTGTAGCGGTTTAGATAATTGTGGCTGTGATCCCTTCTTCAGTGGCTAAGATCCCTCTGTAATGGCTTAGTTAACTTTTCAGTGGCTGACACCAGTTTGTTAGTGACCAGAATCACCTCTGTAGTGGCTGACATAACTTTTAAAGTAGCTATGATCACTTCTTCAGTGGTCATGATAACTTGTGTAGTGGCTGCGATAACTTTTAAAGTGGATGAGATCACTTATTTAGTCGTCAAGATTACTGTTGTATTGCCTTAGATCATTTGGATGGCATCATGCACAAGTGGGCTAGCCCACATTAAAAAAAAACAAGGAAAATATATGTTTTTGATAGCTACAACTTGATCAATATACGAGTTTCACATTCAGGGTTAGACCATTTGGTCACTGATGGTGTTACCTTTTTGTGTTAATTGTATTTACTCGTCTTATCCTATACTTCATGTTGCAGCGCGATTTTTTTTCAAAATCGTCAAAATGTGGATTAGACCACTTGTGCATGATGCCATCCATTTTCAAAGTGTGCGCGTTCGCTTATTTAGTGGCCAAGATCATTTTTGTAGTGGCTGAGATAACTTTTAAAGTTGATGTGATCACTTCTGCAGTGTCCAAGATAACTGTTGTGGTGGCTTAGCTAACTTTTAAAGTGGTTGTAATTAGGCCTACTTCTTCGGTGGTCAAGATCACTTCTGTAGTGTTTTTTTAAAGTGGCTGTGATCACTTCTTCAGTGGCTGAGACCATTTTGTTAGTGGTCAAGATCACTTTTGCAGTGGCTGAGATAACTTTTAAAGTGGCTGTGAAGATTTATTTAGTCGTCAAGATCACTTTTTTTAGTAGCTTAGATCATTTTCAAAGTGGGTGTGATTGCTTCTTTAGTGGCCAAGATCACTTGTTTAGGAGACAAGGCTTTATAGTGCTGCGGCCATTCTCTAAAAGAGGCATAGAAATAGGAGTAGCCCCTCCCCACGGTAGAACAAAGCACAACCATATTTTTTTTGATTGCTTGATATGTCTGGACTAGGAAATGGATGGTTGTGAAAAAAAATCGGGGACGTTGCCATGGTAGCGGCATTATAACCGTAAAACCTCTCATCCTGAAAATGCACCAAATATGCCTTTTGTGTGAGCAGTTCCTACAAGTCAATCGATGTGTTAACGCTAACGATACGCATTTAATAAAACAAATATATTGTACAATCAATTTGGGAAGCGCCAAATATATAATGAAGTTATCTTGAAGATGTATTTTTATGTTATTTTTATAATTTGATGTAGTAGGATGATTTATTGCGCAGAAACGTTTAAACATCGTATTACGTTTATATAGGTCTTTTTAAATGATAGTGTGTTCACATACCATTAAGTTTTGTTTGCGTTATAATTATAGCGAGAAATCGCAATAATGGATATCAGTCCATGTGATTTATATTATTATAGAGACGCTGTGCAACGTTTTATTGTTCATTTAAAATATAATAATGACGTGTTAATTAGTTTGCTTACTGAACGTGTTCAAGGTTACACGTCACCAGCTCTGTTCAAAGCGGCCATTACAGCAGATCGTATTTGTGTCCTTAATTTAAAAACTAATCGTCGTAGATGCACAAATAAGGTGTCTAACCCTATGTTTTCGAGGTCAAGGAGTACGATAAATAGAGCCTATAGCGATCCGGCTCATGACTGTATTGATATTTGAAAAAATATTGTATTTTTTTGTTATTATGATATTGTTTATCGCTATTAACAAATTTTCGACATTTTTCCGACATAAATTGAATAATGATTCACATGTTTCATTAATTCACAAAAATATGTCTCATGTTTATGTATGACGTCATGGAAGGTTAAATAGTAGTGCCGTTAACAATTGAATTCACTGTAAATATATCTAGTTTCTCAAGTGAGCGAAACAGCGATTTGAATACTTAGGCAGATATCAAGCAAAGTAATCTGAGTTTTTGATTTGTAACATATATGCTACACATATATATATATTCATATATATATACTACACATACTCGTTTGAGTATGCTTTTGACTGGATAATCTAATTATGTTAGTATTAAATGATTAAACATGCTCAAGGTGAAAGGATCAGGCAACGAGAAGGCGTTCAAGGGCAACGGAGAGGTATTGAAGAGCGAAAAAAGCTTTAACCCCTTGACTTCCAGGCCGGGGTGCATGCCAGGATCCAGATATACTGGTGTAGGAGTTCTATTTTTCGTCATTTGAAGCTGGAATTGCTAACGCAATTTCCAGCTTCAAATGACGAAAAATACATAAATGTAGTATATATTTGACGAAAATTTGTGTCATTTTATGGCTACGTTCATTGACGAATGACGACGGAAATTTCCGTCATGTATGGTAGTGAAAAGGTTAATGATCAATGAGGAGTTGTTAGAGGCAATGAGAAGCGGAGAAGAAGCGAAGAAGAAGCGGTATAGTGCGATCAGTGCCACCTGTGTGGAGAATAATGACTAAAGAAAAATCGAATTTTTAGCTGATGACATTTCAGACAATATACCTATCCCAACAACAACACGCCACACAGTGAGCAACGCCGTACTGTTTTAATCAGGCACCTGTTACACACTATTCAATGACAACATGCCACACAGTGAGCAACGCCGAACTGTTTTAATCAGACAAACTGTTCACGCGCAAACTCGTGCAAGCAGTCTATTCGGACAATCCGCGTCGCATATGGAACTATAATAAATAACATTCTGCGTAGAGTTCCACCACCTGCTCTGCCAGAATTCACAGCAGTAAAATCATTTTGTGACAATTTCTCGAAATACTTTATGGATAAAATTGAAACTGCTCGTTCCAAACGTTCAGATAAAGTACCGTATATCCCATCAGTGCAAACAAACTGAAATCAAATAAGAAATGAACGTTTTTGAACGTGAGACAGAAGATGAAATTGAAAAAGCTTTCTTCGGCTCATTGCCAACATCATGTGATCTGGACCCCATTCCTACAAGTGTGCTGAAAATTATCTTGACAAACTAATGACTGGGTATATACATCTTACAAGGCCTCGGGAGAAGTGTAGCTTTGCGGTGGGGAGATGTGTATATATAGGACCATCAGTTAAAAACATATCTTTCTAAAAACGAACTGAAAAATTACAGTCATCCAACGCGAGCTTTAGTTCCAAAATCATAGATAAAGATAGTAGCCATTCGTTTACAAGCTAATATAAGAATAACCATATTCTGTGAAACGCAGTGACGTCACTCGGTGAAAACAAGATTAAATAACACCCCCTCCTCCATACTTCATTCTGTGAAACGCAGTGACGTAACTCGGTGAAAACAAGGTTATATAAGAACCCTCCCCCATACTTCATTGTATTAGCCAGCTCGGTGAAAACAAAGGAGGTCGAGGTCATTGAGTTTCACAGATATACAAAAATCTTTCTACTGAATCAGCGCTGTTTTCGACAACGTTCACCATACTACATTAACAAATCGACTCTCAGATTGGTATGGAATGTCTGCTCAGACTCAAATTTGGTTTTCTTCTTATTTGAAAAATAGGCAGCAATCGGTAACAAGAGGCCAGCCGGCCACCATAATACCCCGCCCGACGCGCCCGTGTATTAAACATTTCTAAGGGTACATCCGTCCCTGAACTCTCACATTCTGTTTTACGGTAATGGTCTATCCATTTAGCACAGTATGCCGTGCATATTACAGATATTAAAGTCAATGATGATCACATGTCAGCCATTTTTTAATTAGATCAAGTTGACATTTTTCAGGGCTTTTCACTCCATGACACCACACATTTGGTTTTACATTAATGGTCTAACTATCTGGCACAGTTTTCCCGAGATTACCCATATTAAGGTAAATAACGGGCTCAAGTCAATTATTTTGAACTTGATCGAGATTTTTCAGGGCATATCTCGTCCTGAAACCGCACATTTTGTTTTTTAGTAATGATTTAGCTATCTGGCATGGTTTGAAAGATATCAAGCATAATAAAGCTAATATTATGGCCGATGGTCGGCCATTTGAATTTGATCGAGTTGAACTTTTTCAGTGCATATCCCTATCTGAAACCGCATATTTGGTTTTATAGTAATGGTCTTACTATCTGGCACGGTTTGCAAGACATCAGGCATATGAAAGGTAATTTCGGCTCATGGTCAGCTATTTAAGTTAAAGTAGGTCGAAGTTTATAAACCCCAAATAGCACATCTACACCCCCTAAGGTTTAAGGGTAAACAAATCCTCCAAGAGTTTCCCAGAGCTGTTCCGGAATTAAATAGCTGTCAGATATCAGGCATATTGCAGTTAATTATGGCTGATGGTCGGCTATTTAAGTAGGTCAAAGGGCATATACCCCAAAAGGCGCTTGTATACCCCCTAAGGGATGTGTGTGTGCAATATGAAAAAAATACCCCAATGGGTTTCAGAGATCTGCTCCTGAAACGAAATGCAGACAGACGGCGGACGGACATCCGAGGTGACGTTAATACCCCGCCCCAACTTCGTCGGGCGGGGGGTAACAATTACACACACTCCGACAGATAAAGTTATACTCTCATATAGAGGGCTCTGTACTGCGACCACGTTTTGCCTTATACACTACACCACCAAGCACTATAATCGCCAGTTGCGATATAAACCATCATCTTTATGCCGATGATATCCAAATTTACATGTCCCAATCATCAGATCATCCAAGGAATCTTAGAGATAATCTAAAGAGAAGTCGCAACATTGTTTAATGGGTGTATCGGCTTGGATGGCAGGGTCCAAGCTGTAGCTTAACCCTGGCTTCTCATTGAGTCCAAACTTCAGCGAAAAAAATCCTGAACTAATTTTTCATGCTGAATTCTAGGTCAAGGCACAAATTGATCTGCATCAGCCAGAGAGCACTGGTTAGTAGCAAATTATATTATTTGAAAATCGCTCTTTCACAAGATTTTAGAAAAGAACATCGCTAGATTAGAACGTGTTCAGAACTGCCTTGCTAGAGTGG
Organism: Flabesymbios commensalis; assembly: GCA_964017125.1. NCBI lineage: Eukaryota > Metazoa > Annelida > Polychaeta > Terebellida > Flabelligeridae > Flabesymbios > Flabesymbios commensalis. Next base: position 45,119,721 of record OZ024903.1, read on the forward strand.
AACCAGAGCCTTACGTTTAATCTTTCTCTTCCTATACTAAAACAATTACACTGGCGTCCTGTCAAATTTCGCATTCATTTTAAAATATGCACTATTATTTTCTGAACCCCAAGAGAAAACCAGCCTGCATATCTTACAGACTTACTGGTTTGGCCGAAATGCTCAAAATATTTATACTCCACAAATTCAATACATTTTTGTTCCCCTTAAAACTAAGACTGGGTCAAGAGCTTTCCCCATAGCCGGCCCAGCCTTGTGGAATACTCTGCCTGTGCCGACACGTAATGCCCAAACAATTTTACCATTCCGGAAATTACATAAATCTCACCTATTTGATCTGGTTTTCCTGCCATAGTCCCTTGGTGGCCCGGCTCTCTGTTGTTTTATTGATTGATTGGTTGGATGCTTTATAAGGTGGCGGAGAGGGATTAAGGAGCTATGGAGACGCATTAAAGGGCGACGACGAACTCACAATAGGAATGAGTTAAAGGGGATGGAGAGGCATTTTTGGTCGCTCTTTCTGCGTCATTGTAGCACTTTTAGTTTAACACATATTCTTTGCAATTAAGTGCATTTCCTTCGCTATTTAACGACTCTTCTTCGCCTTTAATATGCTTTTATTTTAACACCTCTTCGTTGCAATTGAAGGCCTTTCCGTCACTCTTTAACGCCTGTTCTTTGCCCTGGACGCCTCTCCATTGTCTTTTAACACCTCTCCGTCGCCTTTTAACGCCTTTCCATTGATCTTCAATACCTCCCCATCGCCCTTGAATGCCTGCCCATCGCTATTCAACGCCAAAGCGGCACCTTTAACATTGTCCTTTAATGCTTTTGTGTCGACCTTTATCATATTTTCTTCGCTCTTTAACACCTTCCCGTCGCTCCCGAGTGCCTCTCAGTCACCATTTAAAGCCTTTCCGTCGCCCTTTGATGCCTCTCTGTCGCCATTTGACGCCTCTCCGTCACCCTTGCCTTCTCCCCACTCCTAAACGCCTACACATCACTTTTTAACTCCTGTCATTTACGCTTTTACATCATTCCTTTTTAACGACTCTCAGTCATTCTTATATGCATTTCCATCGACCTTTAACGCCTTTCCGTCGCCTTTGGCGTCTCTCCAGCGACATTTAACGCTTCTCTGTTGCCCTTTAGCGACACTCCTTCGTCTTTAACGCTTTCTCCTCGCCCTTAAACCTCCACGCATCACCCTTTAACGCCTCCCCATCGACCGTTACCACACCTCCATTGTTATTTAATGTTCCTGGTCGCCGTCTAGCTGCGTTCCCTAGCCTTTTAATGCCTCCCCACCATTTTTTAATGCATCCGGTCGCACTTTACCGCCTCTTCTTTGTCCCTTAACGCTTCTGCGCCGCGCTTTAACGCCTCCCCATTGTCCCTTAATGCCTTAGTTTCACCTTTTAACGCCTCTCCATCGACCTGTAATGCTTTTCCGTTGCCTGACAATTTTTCGAAAATTGTTAGTTGCACGAATTGTCATTTTTACGAAGGATAAGATGAGGTGGATATGTGTGACGGAGTGACCGTTGGCAGTCGTTTGCGGTCACTGCATATTTGTATCTTACGGTTGTGTTCTCATTTTTCTACTTTCTGTTACCAACAACGAGAATTATTTTCTCAGAAAAGAATATTGAAGAATTATTTTTCTTTTCGTTATCAAAAACGAAAATTATTTTCTTTAAAGCGAAAACAATTTTTTTTTCTTTTAAAAGAAAAAAAGAAGATAAAGAAATTTCGTTTCATTTCCGAAAAGGAAATAATTATTTTTAATTCTTCACGAATTTTCGAAGAGGAACGTTATTATGCACTGTATTGTCCGTTAAAATCATCTTTAGCCTTGGAATTGACCATTTGACGTAGAGGATCACATCAAGATGTATTACTTGTACCTAGATTTATTTGTTAAATAGCATATTTTCGATTACCCGACCTTGAAATTGACACATCGGCCTCTTGAAAATGGCCTCTATAAAGGGACAGTCCCAGGCCAAAATCATCAAAAAATAGGTGATTTTATTTTGGCTTCTTAATATGACCATATGATGTAAACATGTCCATAGACTAGAACTGCAAAAGTTTTTTTTAATTTTTGTGCTGCGCATTTATCAGTTAGGCTAGATATAGAGACGAAATTCCTGATTTCTTATTTTGGACAACCATATCAAAAATAAGAAATACGGTAATTTTGTTCTATCTAGTCTAACTGGTAAATGTGCAGCACAAAAATTCAAAAAACTTTCGCAGTTCTAATTTATGGATATGTTTAGGCCTACATCATATGGTCACATTAAGAAGCCAAAATAAAATCACCGATTTTTGGATGATTTTAGCCTGGGACTGTCCCTGTATTCATCAAAATAGTAGCATATATAGATTATTCAGTCAAAACGATATCAAAAAGAAGTACTACACGTCTTTTGCTATTTGTTTTTGTTGAAAAACATATTTTTACATTTTTGCCCTCGGAATTGACATTTTCATGACCTTGAATTGAAATTACCCTTGCGGATGACCTTGAAGATGATCACAAAAATTACACTATAAATGGATTTTTCCACTCAAAATTCCACGAAAAAGAGGTATTACACATGCTCCCAGCTTTATTTGTTCAAAAATGATATTTTCACTCACTTGACCTTAAAATTGACCTTGAAGATGACCTTGAATAATCCAATTAATTTTAGAAATGGGAGGTCGTTTTCTGTGAGATTTGTACGACATTAGAAATAGTCCTATTAAAGATAAGGTCCCAATTGAACTAGCCAGAAAGATATACTACATTACAATCTGGTCGTACGATTTCAGAACGCAGCAATTTATGATATTTCACTGATTCCGGATGCGGTAATTTTTGTATTTAACCTTGGACGACTTTGAAAAAAAAAACATTTTAACTACCTTTTATGAGGTATTAAATCAAGTGATATACTGAAGTGTACATTGTGATATTTAACTCATATTTATTTAACCTATATTCTAAATATTGGTCAGTATATTTTTGAATTTCCACTAGTTTACGATATAATTTTTAAGCGAAAACACACCGGATATTCCACACATTGTGTGAAATAAGAGTGTAATAAATTAAAAGCATGCTTGAGTAAAATATATTTTTAATGCACAAATGTATTAATGATCATAAGTACTACTTATTTAACTCGTCCCAAATAGCTGATGCCACTTACATGTTTTTTATCACGTCAGCTTCATTCATAGCCTTGGAAAATATGTGCGCAAAATGACACCAAGACCGTGTTTGTGAGATGACTGTTATATTATGCACAAAATATTCAATAATGCATTTTAGGAGTATTCATTGATTTCGTGGCGGCCATAATTATTAATTACTTAACAATTCAAGCATTAATAACCTGATCTTGACTCATAGTAAATTTCTAATTTTTCCCATGTTATTATACTTTTATTGGGCATTGTGAGGAATAAAATGTAAGGTTAGACACTTAAATCGTGTCGGTGAGATAACTGTGTAACAAACATATTCAATAATCAGTTTTTCATCTAGGATTCAAAAGGGGCATTATGGCGCCACCCTATCATTAGGGGCACCTTGTCATGCACTCCGGGCACCCAGTTAGGCGTTTCCAACACCCACCCACCCTTATTAAGGGTTTAAACAGAATCAGTTAAGTATGTAAGCATCGCTAGTTATTACCACTATGCAGGGGAGAGGGAGAGTCAGGTTAGTTGAGCCACTTTTTACAATATTTTGTCTGGTGTTTTCCCAGTTGACCGCAGAATGGCTGGGATAGTTTTAAAACATGGCTATATATTGCATATATATCCAACATCAATGAAAGATGAAAAGAACATTTAAAAAAAGTTATGGATACACAACTGAGAGTGGTGAAAGTGGCTCAACTAACTCACTGTATGGGGTGAGTTGTACCACACAAGGGGGTAAGTTGATCACCTATGGTAAAAATTCATAATTGACAAATGTACATGCCAACATGTTATTTTATGTCCAGAAAATGCAAAAAAAATAAATAAACACCTCTGTACATCACATAAGGGTCAAATTTTTTGACACATCTCTTCCAAGTCCCAAGTGATACAATAGGCATTATAGCCTGTATTGATGCATGGATCATTGTTATCTTGTATTTATTAAGAAGATATATACTATTATTTTGTGTCTTTATTATATTGACCTATTATATAATGACATTTTTTACACTATATCACATTATATAATAATATGTTATACCCACTGGGGTATGATGAGCCATGTCGAGTGGGGTTAGTTGATCCACATTCTGTAATAATATGTTTACCTACTGGGGTAAGATGAGCCATGAATGGGGCTAATTGAGCCGGTTGATCAACTTACCCCACCTTATTTGGCTCAACTTACCCCACAACAGCCATATATTGTAAAATGTGAAATTTTGTGACATTTCAAGGATCCAAGCTGAGTGTTACATTGATATCAGCTATCTTTATGTATTTGACTGCCTAACCCTATAGCAAGAATGTACAGAATCCTTATTGCTTCCGTAATATTATAATATCTGAATTCTACGAATACGAATTCGACTATAGCGAAAAATGCATTTTTGCACCACAAAACTCCCTACCTGCAAAATGATCTGTGCTGACAACGTGGCCATGTAAGTAATATCACAGTTAATCACCAGGTGGTGTTGAAACTCCCTTAAAATCCCATGTGTAGAAATGCGAGGGGGTGAATCACTTAACCCTGTGGCTCAACTAACCTGACTCTCCCCTACACAGGTCGTTATCAGGTATTGCGGCATAGGTGTGAACGCGCGACATCAGTGACTGGTGTGTTTTTCACAGTCACAATGGCATGAATGTGTTGAATAAGACATACCAACACTTAATGGAGGCATTTCACTGTCTGAATATTAGAAGGGCAACATGGCGCACATGAAGGGCAACATGACATTCAAGAAGGACAACATGGTGCTCATGAAGGGCAACATGGCGCTCATGAAGGGCAAGAAAGAGCTAGATGAAACAATGATAATGCATTTTACGAGAATTACCGGTAATTTATTTCACTGCGACTATTTTGAAATAGGCCATAATTATTAATTATTCAATACATCAAGCATTAATCACCTGATTTTTGTTTATGGGTACGTGTCTCTCAATGAAATGATACCGCTCATGGAGGTTATCGTACACCATTAGAGCCTGTGCACATAAACTATTTGCAAAAAATGTGAAATTTTTGGTATTTTCTTCATCATTTTCTGGCGGCCATCTTAGACTCGGTGGTAAATATTACACTACATCATTTGTAAATACTTAAGCGAGCATTAAAATGTAAGATTAGATACCAAAACTGTGATTGTGATGTAAAATTTAATAAAACCATGCTTGATAATACATTTCAGGAGAAATCATGGATTTTACGGCGGCCATTTTGAAAATGACCATAATGATCAATTATACAAAAAAATCAAACAGATCGTGCAGAAACGAACCTGGTGTCATAAACTATATGCAAAAAAAATGGAAAAAATTGACAATTTTAAAAAAATTGCATTTTGCGACATATCGACAATATCCAAAATAGCTCTTCGAGGTGGGATGCTACTGCAATTTTTTTTTTTTTTACTGTTTTATCTCCACAGATATACGACCTGATGGATAGAAAAAACTAAATACAACAAGATTTGATTTAACTGGCCCAACATTGTAATAGAGTGAGAATGACGCGAAAATCATATTTAAACGAGTATTTTCTCTGAAAATAGGGTAGGTTTACAAAAAAGTCAAATTATTAGCCCGCCCCCATTTCCGGCAATGTCATCAACCAGATTCTGTATCTAGAGATCCCTGAGAACAATTCTAGACGTGTGGACAAATGTTGTACCGCCGTTTTATGTACCTCGAAAATTTGGTCCTTCTGCTGCTGTACTAGTATGGTACGAGGTCAACCTGTCTGCCGTGGAACTGTTCCTCCTGGTGTGTATATATCACAATTATCCCATGAGAGTGAGCCAGCTTTGTAGCTGGGAATCCGCTCGGCAGCTGTGCTAATACAGCTAGTTCAACAGGGGTAGCGGAACCTTTATTCTGACTTTAGATGGTAAAGTGGGAGACTGTTCCGGTCAGGGTGTGTTCATGGGGAGATCCACCTTCCCTTATTTGGTAAGTGAAGGAAAATACTCAGGAGTAAGAACCCCTCCCTCCTTTCATGCCCAGTCATCTCTCATCTTGTCGTATCTTATACATCACCCGTTCATTTCTGACTGGCCAATCAGTCTCTTTATTGTCTGAAGTTGTTTCCTGACTTTTTGCAATTGAGAAATACAAACGGGATGTGTTATTCTTTCCCATCACTCTTTAAGCTCTTCTTATTAGCGACGTTAATCCGATTTCCGCCGATTCTGCACTGTGTCTGCATATTTCAACACGAGATTAGGCATGCTACTAATTCTATTAGCTCGATCGTATTGACGCAAATGCTTCATCGATAATAAACGCATTTTAAGAATTTCTCTTTAAACCTAATTTGTGAGCTCCATGGGGACCAGCGTTGCTGTCTCAAAGCCAATAAGTGCATGATTAACGGAATTGGCAGCTTCAGACAAAAAAAACATGTTCGTTTGAACAAACATAACGAGTCTAGCAATGCAACTTAAGATTCGATCATTATTACGCATGGTTTTATACAGAATGATGTTACGTGTGACGCACATGCAGCTCCTGAGTTACAAACAAAAAACAGCATTTCGTTTATTTTCAAGAATAAAATAATTGACTTTGATCTAGTAATGCTGAGCTAAATAGATGGCACATTTATTACAATTGAATTAAACGCTATTATTCAATTCAACTAGTTTATTCATCTTCCTCTGCAAGGCTGGCTATTCCTGAGGTCGTAGACCGACCTTGCTGAAACAGGGTTGAATCCGCCTATTGGAGTGGGGACTTTCAAAAAATATGTTTTCTGTTTGAGTGTTGTTTTAATGTGGGGCCACTGTCTACGACACCGGCCCTACATTAAACAACACATGTCTGCTGGCCGAGTAGCTCACCGGAAACGTCTCAGACACAGACCACCACATCTCACCGCAACGTGCATGAGGGTTGAATTAATGGTGAGCCAACGTCGCAGACAGCGGGCCAACATTAAAAAGACATTTTTTGAAAAACTAATGAATATTCAATATCTAAATCTCCCTACCCCAATAGGTGGATGGTATGGCTAATTCAGCAAGGCTTGGCCTGACGGCCTCGCTGTGTCAAGACTTGCTGCCAGGAGGATGAGTTTATTAGTTGTTAAATTACCAGAGCATGTTGTTTACGCAATGGTTGTTTATTGTATGTAACAAACATGACTTAAAAGTTCATTCATTCACTAATATATGCAATGCTTATTTTCCATGGAAAAATAATAGTTTACATGAAAAAGATAGAGGCCTATACCAAACAGTGAATTAATGAAAAACGCAGAGCGTAATATTTATTTCCAAGATTTCCACAGTGAGATAATTACATTCTTTTTATCTTCTAGCACTACGAAGCGTTGCTCTGCTTTTTTGACATTATATAAGATTGGCCCAGCATAGAGGCCTATACCAAAGAGTGAATTAATGAAAAATGCTAAGCGTAATATTTATTTCCAAGATTTCCACAGTGAGATAATTACATTCTTTTTATCTTCTAACACTACGAAGCGTTGCTCTGCTTTTTTGACATTATATAAGATTGGCCCAGCTTGGAAATGGATAGTAGTTATTCTGGAACATGGTTTGGATCAGTCCCGCTGCCATGGATTACAAGGATAATCAGACGGCGTGTCTGGATCCACTTCTCTCGTACTTCAGATGAACAAGATTAATAACATCCCTTGTCTACCAAAATATTCCGCATGTACCCCTTTCCCTTGATGGAGCTAACGGTAATATCACAAGAGGCTCACAGAGGACCTTTATCATTATGCGCGTTAAACCTTACAACCCCGAAATATATTTTGTATAAACCATGGAGACAAAAGGGTTTTTTCTATTTGAAATCATCGTAAATATCGTAGTTTGCTTCTTTCGCTTCATTTGAATACTTATGTTATAGTTCCAGTGCCTTTATAAATATCTTAATTATTTCAGTGCGGGGACTGTCTTTATACGTCAGATTCTGACATCGATAGACGTCAAATTCTGACGTATAAAGACGGTCCCCGGTCTGAAAAGTCTAAGAGGCTATGTAAATTGGGAAGGATTTTTGTTTGAACTCTTTTTTTTTAGCAAGAAAATCAAGTCATTTTATAAATTTTATACGTGTTTTCGTACAGTCCACTTATATTTTGGCAGCAAACTCAATACTACTTAGCAAATCCAGACGGTACTATCTGCTCACTTTACAAGTAAGCAGCCTACTGTTTTTTGGCTTTGCAATGCAGACTTGTTGGATTCATTGTATGTTCATTGTATGAGAGAGTAAACTCTTCCACTTTTATAGTTTAGACTCACACACAAGGCATATATACTATTGGTCGGCTGCCAATACAACCCATTCAGATGTCTCAAATATATCAATACGTCATGATCAACTCTATTTTACATGTATGATTACTAAATTCATTAATAATGATCACTTTATTTATGACATAACCATTGCAAAAGTATTGTGAAGTAATATGAACAATATAGAAAAATTCTGACCAACAAGTAAATAAGTGTCATATTCTTAAAATATATTAACCCTTTCGGTCCGGCTCGGGATCTCGAGATAACTCTAATTTTCTTCAAAAAGCTGATACCGCATCTGCATAAAAGGGGTCGCCGCATCATCTGGGGGGTGGGGGATGACATTTTATGGTCGTGTACCTGGTGGCACCAATCGTGGATGCGTCCTTCCCGCTCTACCACGAGCTCTTAATACATTAATCGAATGTGTGGATGGATTTATTTACCTGGGACTAATTATAAATAAACACCTTAAATGGAATTCACATGTTAATAAAATAGAAAAAAAATATCACAGACAATAGGTGTAATTAATAAACCTAAACATTTAATACCACAAAAAACACTATTGACCATTTACAATTCTCTCATTCTTCCACATATTAGTTATTGCATATTAGCATGGGGTCATGATTCAAATCGAATTTTAAACTTGAAAAAAAAACACTTCGAATTATTGCTCAATGAAGTTTTTATATACACTCCGATCCCATCTTTAAAAAAATCAATATTTTGAAAGTAAATTATATACATCTTCATCAACAACTAAAATTTTATTTATAAATTAGAATAAATTAATAAACAACATTCTTCCTGATTATTTTTATGAATTTAATCTTGCTCTAAACTCTGACATTCATGATTATAACGCAAGACATATTTTTGCACCAAAACACATTGAAATCATTTATAATGGGAATATATGTATTAATTTTATCAACTTGGTGGCCATCTTAGATTTCTGCTATAACTGTAAAATATATCATGTCTATGAACATTGGAATGAGCTCTTGCGCCATTAGGATAATATTAAATAGCTTGATCATGCTTGTTTGACATTTCTATTACTTCTGATAAAAAATATATATCATTTATAATAAAATAAACTCCGCCCGATTTTTTTTTTGCGAGGGACTCCGCAGCTATTCAAAACAAAAAATATGATCCGGGGCAATCATCAAACTTTTCTATAACTAAATATCCGGAAAACATAATGAATGAATGAATGAACGAACGAACGAACGAATGAACTAAATATTAGATGCCTTATGCCACTTTTGCTCACATACATGCTAAACTGTGTCAGGATAGCCTCATGAGTATTGTGTGATGAATCAGGCGACACTGCCCTCAAGGCACACAATCTGAATTTAAAACCATGTCAATCTGAGGCCGAGGTATAAAGCTGAGGCCGAGCATGCTACCTCTCCACACACTATTAAATATTCATGAGTGAACCTTTATACAGAGAAACCAATTAGACAGATTCTGAAATCGACTGCTGAAATCGACGCGTCCACAAGCTAACCGCTCCTCACTTTGAGCTGTGAACATGGTGCATTGCTGCCACAATTTTCACGGCAAGGTGATTTAATACCCCAAATGAAAGCTGAGGACTACATTAGCAATTTTCAAAGCTTTGTGAGGTAGTGAACCAAATAATGTACAGGAGGCTATATTCGTGTTTTTTGCTCATCAGACTCTTTTGATGGCCGATCCTCAAGCCTACTTCAATCAAAATATGAATTCACTATGTGATTCCCATCCGAAATTGTCAGATCACCATTGCTTGTAGGGTAAGATGTTGGACATATTATTGTGGGGTAATTTGAAATACTAAAGTTGCTATGTTCCAAATTTCGATATTTAAAACATAAATATACTGCTTAGGTTTGATCAACGTTTAAAAGAACACATACAAAACACAAACAATAGTAGCGTATGTATGAATGGAGGATAGATAGTAGGTGAACATTTGGCCACATTATGTTTACGCCGATGGCTCAGTATCGAGAAGGCAATGGTGCCACTTGCGAAATAGACATTGGACTAACCTCTTGCTACAACGAAGGCATTCTGTAACCAGAGCAATCTCTCCCTATCGGCACGGGCTCGTGGGTGGGGCGCTGGTGACAGCATGCAATGAAGTATGAGCCCTAAAAACTCCTATTCTATAACAGTATATATAATTAGAAATAATCTGATAGATTGAATGTTATATGTAGGGGCATATGCGCATAAACACTGGTGCACAATAAATGTTCGATTTCAGTATTTTATGGTAAATATATTTATTTTTAAGTACAGTAGTAGTAGTAAAATTGTTTATTTTTTTGTCACGTGTCATAAAACATAGCATACAATCTATTCTAGCTAAAACATATTATGACATTGAGCCGGTGTTCGGCTTATGAGACACATGATAGATTAGTACACATTTAAATTAAATATCATGTATATAAACATACATATGTGAAGCACAGCACGGGCTGGAATACGTGCAAACTCGTGATTTATGTATTCATATAAATTCTAATGGGAAAGACGATGCAGATTAAGGCAATGAGAGCATACATTACAATAAAAGGAGCCATGCAGGTGTCCGCAAACTAATCCATTATCTGATCCCAAGGAAAATATTTGTGTCTATCATGTGACATAAATCACCTGGAACACAGTCTACTATGGCCATTTACTTCCTAACTGTAGTTTCTGGTGAGATGTTTGCTTTGTGTTGACTGATAGAATGAAGGATCAATAATTATCTGCTGAAGGAAAAACAGCATGTCTTGTCATATTTGTCTATTTTCACAGATCACTGATCAGTCCATTAAAATGTCATATCGTGCCAACGCTAGATTATTGTTTGACCAAAGCCTTGGACGCTGGTCCGACAACAAAACAGTATTATTGGGAATGAAATGGGTGTTCAAACACCAGGATTTGCAAATATTTGGTTACAAATAAAACCAATAGGACTTATTTTCACCTACTTGATGTTTCGGGTCGCGGTAGCGACACACAACTTCAAGTGGGTGAAAATTAAAATAAATTACCTTAGCACGATAAGTTAAAGTAGCTAGTTATACTACACACACCAGCTGATTTTCATTCATAATAATGTATGAATGCTTTGATGTATGGTCTGATTTAGTGGTTAACTCTGCATGTGTGTCACGTCGGAGCTCGCGGGTTCGTCTCCAGCCCTGGTATTCAGGTTTTAACAAACAAAATGTTTTTTTCCCCAACCACTGTTAAGGAGCCAATATTGTCTTCCAATTTAGTGTGTGTAAAGGGCGCTGTCATCTGAATCATGTCACTACCCTGGCCCAGTTTAGCCTGTGTGTATGTTTGTCCCTTGTCTAACCAATGAGTACTTGGTGCCTTACAGCCTGTATTATATTAAATTTATTCTGCTTCTGTGTGTCGCCATGCTACCTTGAGGCCTCCCACAAACCACAAACTCTTAAAACAAGACCGTCGTGGCATATTTGAGAAAATCGCAGACATGCTGGTTTTACGACGGCAGCATGCCACACCAGGAAATTCACAAACATGTTCAGTCTTGACGACAGCTTCCGACGCGACGGAAATCGACAAAATTGTATCCGTGGGAATGGCCACACTGCACCGATTGTTTGAGATTATTGTCGCGTCTTAAGCGATCGGGGACAGTCCTTGTGATGCGTGGGAGGCCTAAGGAAGCTTGCACTGTTTCACTAGACGGTGTTTAGACGACACTACTATAAGAAATGAGGTGTTGCGTGCTTTCAGTTTACAAATAAACCACATGTCATTCCAATTTTTCAATATTTAGAATATGAATGAATAAATGAATAATTAAATGAATAATTAAATGAATGAATAAATGAATAAATGAATAAATGAATAAATGAATAAATGAATAAATGAATAAATGAATAAATGAATAAATGAATAAATGAATGAATGAATGAACCTAACATTATAAAGGGTATGTATACATGTACATCATGGTGGGTCACACAGGCGATTTCGCAAGGCTGCTCCCATAAGCGCCGTGTGGTCAGCCACAACGTCTTACGCAATGGCGCAATAATGCCTTGGCAGAACGCCGGTATAATCACTGGAAATGCGGCCTCTATTCTCATCGCTGTGGGCATTACATCACCCCTGGAGATTATCCTGTTAGGAGGCGCAGTAGTCCATGGCGAAGTGGGCATTGGTTTCAGTCCCGGCGAAAAACAGGACGTCTTACAAACCGCCAACAGCGCCTTGACAGCTCCATTGATCTTCACAGAACAGGCAAACACGAGACGAACACGCTGTGAAGGGATATACCCAGCAGGCAGGAACCATCGACCAATGCTGGTTTAATGTTGGGCCAGCGTCCACGACGCTGTCCCAACATTAAACCAGCATTGGTTCAAAATTAGTCGGGTATACAGTTTACATGTGCGCAGTCTGCATAATAGTAAGATTCGATTTAGCATTGGGAATACTACTCGCCCGGACCAAGCACCGTATATATATATAGTTTATCAGCGGTGAAATGGAGGTAATTCGTCTAACGGATTTTTTTCTCCCAACCAGAGCATTATACTTCGTGCCTGAAAGTATACAGACGTTTTATCTATGTTTAGGTGGATATGTCATTCAAAGACCAATAAAAGCATCTTAACTAGAGTGCACAATCTATTTTTATCATCAGTATTATAAGGATCAGTGTATCGAATCTAATAATTAATCAAATATATTTCTGTAAGATTTCCTTATTTTGAGATATTTTGCAATTCAAAGTAGAATTAATGGAGGGCAAAAAAAAACGAGGCAAACATGCGAAAGAGCGATCGAGATTTTTTATTTATTTCAGACCCGGTGAAAAACAAGACGCCGCATTGCCAAACCAAATCAGTACACCATTTCAGCCTTATTAATTAACACTCATTTAAAACTAGGCGCTGACACGTGTCATGCTGTTGTTGGTGGCGAAATAGATCCTTTGGAGGGGGGGGGGGGGCTCTGATGTAGTGGTTAATCATGTTAATGCGCGTACGAGTTTGTGTGGTGAGACCTGATGTGGTGAGACCATCATTATGTCTATGACATCTTTTTAACTTTTTCAAAACTTCTTAAAATAGGTCATTGACTGGTACTGGTACGTATTATTATCAGATTATTGATGTTTAAAATAGATTGCGACATTGCTCTAATATAACACCATGTATGTAGTAGTCAGTGTGCAATGCTCCTCACACAACTTTACTTCGGGGGGCTGCTCTATGTTCCGAAAGCTCAATGTTCCGAAGGTCCTATATTCCGAAGGTCCTATATTCCGAAGGTTATTTGTTCCGAAGGTTCTTTATTCCGAAGGTTCTATGTTCCGAAGGTTCTATATTCATAAGGTTCTATGTTCCGAAAATCCATTGCCAACAGCGTTTTTCTACCAACTAAATATAGATGCTTATTAGTCCACATGGACCAGGCATAAATAATGACTGTACATGCGAGAAGTTGGGGGACATCGCCACGCTGGTTTAATACTGGTCCAACGTCTGCAGTGCAGGGCCAGCAAAAAATTAACGAAACCTTGACATGTACACTATGTTTGCTAAGATATCAGCCATTTCTTCTTTTTAAATTTACATATTTTTTGTCAAACATTAGGGCCTATGTGATTTATTGTAGATATAGACGGGTTCCAATAAATGTATTAATTTTTTTTTCATTGTCAGCTTGCATCATTACCACCCGGTATATTTACTTGTGAAGGTTGAGACATAGGCCTATGCATATTTACCTACCACTCAGCCCAAAAATTCAACAGAAAATATTGCCTTAAACCGAATAAGATAAGAAATTTTGATATTTCTACATCTACATCACTCGTTTTTATAGGATCTGTCGAACAACGTACCTCCTAAAATACAATTTATACAACTTTCTTATCTACAATTTATTGATTCCATCAAATTTTCTCAAACCTCATTTAAACTCGGAAACCTGCTGGGCACTGTGACACGACGTTGAATCAACGTCGCATAAACGTCGTGTGTCCAATGGGAATTGAGAAATAGTCACCTGTATTTTCTAAACATAAGACCTTCTAAACAAATATTTCTGAGCATAGAACCTTCTGAACATAGAAACTTGTGAACATAAGACCTTCTGAACATAGAGCTCTGTAACCGATCTTATTTGATTTCCTTAAACCAAAAGGACTAATAATATGGTCTATTTAGTGGTATTATTCCCAGGATATCATTTTATGTCATTATTTAAAACAAATTCAGTGGGATATCCCGCTTTTAATCCTTTCAATACGTTCTAAGCATGTGCGTATTCTAATAAGTAAAACCTTGCATAAAAGGTATCAGATATGCAGGTGACGTTCTCTAATAAACCCCTCATTGTAAATGTTAGACATTTGATGATATTGACTATTTCCATTCATTGAAGCTAACAATATTTTTTTTTTTGTCAAAGAGTTGACTTATTTTTGCTAATCCTGCCAGCAATCGAACTGAACTAAAATGAGTAAAATAATGATAATTATGATCATATTATGATAATCAGATCAGTGATCATTATAAAAATAGCACTGCTACAAAAAAAATATCTCCACTGATGTTTTCCATCATTATTATCAATTCATCAGGGGCAATTCTGTGAAACGCAGTGACGTCACCGGAAACACTTTTGAATGGCTACTCGGTGAAAACAGGGTTGTGCCTTTATGCACAACTGGACCAACCCCCCAAAGTTCGTTTCGCGATAAATGCACTTGAATTTTTTAGTCTTCTGTAAATTTAAGTAAGCGAATGAGAAAAATATAGAGTTAAACCAACACACGATATTCACATTCTCTATTCATGGAAAAAAAACATCTTCGGATACCTCAGGTATCGAGCCTGACTGCCTCATATAAACTGTGGTCCAGTTGTGCATAAATAAGAATGACCATTTTGATTTATGCACAACTGGACCAACCCACATGTATTGTAAATTAAACAAATACAAATATATGTGGAGAGCACATTACAGACTCTCTACATATTCTGTAGGGAATCTAGATCTATTCTGAAGTTTATATAATACAAATACGTATACCTTTTTATAATCATGGGAACTGCAATGATGATGGGAAAAACCAAGGTGTGGGTTGGTCCAGTAATTGTGCATAAAGCAATTTTAAGACTCATTTTTCCTATTTTGAGGGTTGGCTCAGTTGTGCATAAAGGCGTCCAAGTCCAGATCTCCCCCATACTTTATTGTATTAGATTGCTAGGTGAAAATATTGCAGGTCAAGGCTATTGAGTTTCACAAAATGGATCTAGGACCAGTGGGAATTCGGAACATAGAACCTTCGGAACATAGAACCTTCGGAACATAGAACCTTCGAAATATAGAACTTTCGGAATATAGAACTTTCGGAACATAGAACCTTCGGAACATAGACTGGGAACCTTACTTCGAAGAGCAGGCTTGATCCACATAAAATGAATATTCACACAGTATGTACGGTTTATTGTGAGCATTAGCTTGTTAATTAATAGTTAAATAATTATTATAATTTAAAATCTCAATAGGGTCAGTCCTTGCCCTTTCCTCTGGTGGCTGGTCGCTCAAACGGCTGTTTCTATATGGTTCAGCAGCCCTGGTTCCTAGTCTCCCGCACTTACGTTGTCAATGTTTTGTACAATCACCTAGCTCACCAGGTGGAAAGAGAGAGGCACTATAAGGTTTAATTATACCAGAACTAGTGCATAATCTCGCGTCAGCCTTCGCGCTGTGCGCTCCCTCTGCTAGCTTGTTACTGCCAGCGTGAAGATTTCCTATTATCTTAATCTTTCCTGATTTGGATGCTTTTGCAACAGAAAGTGATCACATAATCGATTTAAATAGATATAAAAATGATATATCCGTTATCTCCATCACCGAGGCTGCTGCAAAAAGCCACAATTTATAAAAGGTCCTAACTCTCTTATTCTTTATAATGAATTTATAATGATAGGCTATGCGCGTATGAATTTGTGTGGTGAGACCTGATGTGGTGAGACCATCACTATTTCTATGACATCTTCTTAACTTTTTCAAAAATGCTTCAAATAGTTCATTGACCGACTCTCGAGACTTTTCAATCACACCTCCTCAAGGCTCATACGACCAATAGATCAATCTTCATTTCCTATAATAAGTAGCGTTTGTACTGCATCACATAGTTGCGAAGATTTGATTCGTATGAGCGCCTGACTGTTGCCTCACGGCCACCGTACTACTCACACCTTGATGCGTTGGTACGAGCATCATATACGAATGTATAGTGTAGCTTTCATACAAGCACCGAAAGAGAGCCGTTACGGTACCAACAGCTTTATCAATTATTATGGCATGCTTACGATCACCGTAAGAATAATGGTGCGTATTATTAGTGAGCTCTTTAGTTCTATCATGTCAAAGCCTGCTCACAATGACCCGTACGAACGCCGTACCAACGAGCATGCTGATGATTAGCCCTGACGTCCTCTCCGATGCCGTGGATTGTTGTATTCGTTTTACCCGATAAAATTAACGTTTTTAAACATGGCGGTGACTGAGAGCGATCTTGATGCTAAAGTCCGAAAAATGGCCATGACTTTTTAACAACTGTGCGGAAAATGAGCGTGCGACCTCGTGGCTGAAGTGTTACTGATTCTAAAAAGTTTCTTTCGAAATGACAGTCCAAAGAAAAGTCCCACGATTTTTCATGAGGTCAATCTGTGGCTGAAACCTGTTATATACATGTAGGTAATATAAAGTGTTGTTGTGTAACCTGTAAATGAACTTGAATTGATTGCTGAGCCATTGCGACATGCTTACGGCCATCGGGACACAGATAAATCTGCGAACATCGTTAGTACTTCTTATGGTTTTCTTATACTATAACGCAATCGTGCTATTATGAGCTTAATTAATAACGGGATATAGGCCTACGCATCATCTTGAGGAGGCCGCAAGAAATGCTCGTTGGTACGACGAATATACGACGCTCGTACCAACGCCTCAATATATATGCATAACACACACTTGCTACGAGTCAAATATTTAGCTTTGTCAATTTCGTAAGAGTTTTACGAAACTATGCGACGCTGTACGAACGCAATTTTTTTAGGAAATGAGGGATCTATTGGTCATACGAACCCTTGTGACTGAGGTATAACTCGAACTTACAAGCTCATAATCTTACTACATAAATAACGTAATTAGTTGTAAAACATACGTTTAATGTAATGTAATTAACAAGACTCATGTGAAGCCGGCCAGTTGTGGAGCATTGCGGTATTCTCGTTGATTAATTTGTTTTCACCCACTGCTTACACTGTAATAGGATGGCACATTGGCTCAGCTGTAGTCACGGTCAAAAACGTTAGTATAACGTCCGGCCAGTGATGAGTTGTATTCATGGGTTATCTGGAATTTTATCTATATATAGATTAGTCCCTCGGGCAGCTCCGGCTGTTTTTATTGAGGTCATCTGCAGGCCATCGCACGGCTCTCATTCTCTCCAGCCTGTTTTGTTACGGCACATTTTTCAGCGAAAAACATCAAAGACATTTTTTCGTCCATCAGTTATTAACAACAAGTATGGCGCTTGTAGCAGACCAGGGCGGGGGCCCCAGAGTAGTGGTTAGCACCGCTGCCTTTCACGCCAGAGTCCGGGGTTCGGTTCCCGGTCTCGGCGGTTTGAAAGAAACAAAATTGTTTCTTCCCCATCCACGTGTGAAAGTTAGTATTGTGGGGGGCCTCCGTGACCGAGAGGTAGCGTGCTCGGCCTCAGACCGCCAGGGCTCGAATTTCGAATCCTGTGTCTGGAGGACAGTGTCATCTCAATCATCTCACCATCCTCAGGAGGTTCTCCTGGCCCAGTTTAGCCTATATGTGCACAAAGGTGGCCTAAAGCCCGATTCATTTCATTTCATTTGTAGCAGACCAGCTTTAATACTGTGGGATGGAACAGCTGGTGTGATTGCTGGTTCGAAGCAGGCCACATGTTGTCCAATATGGATATAGGATCAAACGACCACGTGAGAAATCGTTGAAAAACAATAAGACCAGTAAAATATAAAATGGGGTGAATCAACCGATAGCGCGATATTAAAATGATTATTATTCTGTATTCTTACCAGTGGTTGTAGTCTTATGTCAGTTTAATTATGTATGTATCAGACGTTTAATTGTGTATGTATCAGACGTCGCCTGACGAGCAGAATTCACGTTTGGTATTTTGGATTTGATATCACCAAGTAGGTCTACTCCTAATATAAGAACTTTGTAAATGTGTCAGATATTTCAGTTTGACCCTTCAACCGCCGGTCCGGATTTTATTCGGTTTTTCATTTTTTTTATCAGTACAATACCAGCTTTTGAACATGTTAGAGATAAAACGTGACATTAATCAGCAAGATGTCAAAATAGTTGAGATCTATTTTGTCAAATCTGAGCAATTTTAACCCACTTGAAGTTGTGGATCGCGTCAGCGAGACACAACTTCAAATTGGTGAAAATTACAATTAAATAACTCGGTGGTTAAAAGGGTAAATTAGCGTCTATATTTTAGCCTATTTGTGACAATTTCGACTTGAATCTTGAATGGTTTGGATCTCTTTTCCATACGATTGAGATGATGAAGTGACCATATAGAGATATTACAAGAGAGGCAAGTCGTTAGTTTGACGTCTATATCGTTTATATAACGTCTTATACTGGCCGGCAAATCAGCACGACTGTATTTCTTATATCGCAAGCATCAGGTGTGTGTTTTTTTAATTTATTGTTTCAATTTAGTTCTCCTAGTTTTCTGCAGCATTATTGCTCTATATATCATTTCATAAATGGGGCAATTTGACAAGGTTGAATTGAAACATTCACAATCTGTTCACATATATATATCTATATATTTAGCACAAATGGCACCTTAAGTGATCGACCTATGAACGATAATCTGTGAATGTTGCATTGTGTTGTCTGCCTGGCTCGAATTCAGGCCGGAGACAGTCTCTGATACTGTTCGGAGCAGACCGACATCACTCTACATGATCACGCTTGTCATGATCTGACTTAAAGTATTACCACATGGCATGGATGGCTGTTCCCCTCAAAATTATTATTTGTCTTTTTTCTGTTTTATTTTTAGGTTTAGTGATTTTTCAGTAGCCTTTGTTTCCAGACCAGGTGGGTCCTTATGCTGAATTTCAAAGATCTCTAATCAACTGATTTACTTCTTGAGTTTGGGATTATTTTTCCTCCAGTCTGAAATTGCATATGTGGTACTACTCAGCATATTTCGGCTGCGCGACGGCTATATGAGCTGACGTCAGTAGATGTATTCTAGGTTTATAGTATTACTTTTATTTAGGGATGTATGTAGGCCTATGTTAAAATTAAGAGTGCCATAAGTTTTTACTGTTTTTCCTTTTCACATATCCTAGTTGTATGTCCTTTGATATAATAGACAACTAAAACATTTAGAGGTTTTAATTAGGTTTCTACGCTTTCCAGAGTGTCCTTTTTTGCTACACGGTGTAGAGCACAGTGTGGCTATTTTATCTCTGGTTTTGGTGCGGGAAACAGATGACAGACAATTGTCGGTTATTTTATTTTATGTGTACAAATAGTAAACTTTATAATCTATACTATGTACATTTTCAAATTGCTTTTGCTATTTAAAACAATGGATATTATTTTATTCTATAATTATAATTCACTTATATGGTTGACAGGCATTGTAGAGGTCGTCTCGACCTGTTCCCGTCAACCAAAGTTAATACCATGTTCAAAAAATGATAATAATAATTATAATGTACCGTTTTTGCATGTTCTTAACTGGAAGTCAAATAAATAAATAAATAAATAAACAGCTTGACATTGTGTTCTGTAGTTTGTATAGTTTTTAGTAATAATTTTTTTCACAATGTTACACCCAATAAGTTGCTGATACCTTAAAAAGTTTTTATACAAGCCCTAATGTGTGGGTTTGACCAATTTAGACCGGCTACACCTACCGGAATCTGGTACATATTCCAGTATAGCGGTGTCACTGAGGATAATTAATTTACGAAATGTGGACGCCATTATTCAGGGTTACTGGTGTTTGTTTTTGCCTGTATCTCCTCTGGGTTGGTTGATACCTCCTCCCATGAGGGTGTAGATAACCTGCACCACAAACACACCACGGGGTCTGACAAAATGACAAACTACGTGCCTGTTTCAAAGCCAAACGGCAGTAATTGCTTACCTGAAAGTAAGCAATTACTGCCTTTGGCTTCGCACGTCACCTGTGGTCCACCCTTGCGTTGTTTGGCACTGGTTTCGCCCTCACACATTGAAATACCCCGTGACGACTGTTTAGAGAATGTATAACGACTCTTAAGCGAACATGTGTCAAGATTCTTCAAGCAAACGCACACGACCCATCTGATTTGTTAAACAGAAAAAAAACTGTTGTTGATTAAATAGTCGTTATTGACAAAATTCGTATATTTTGACAAATGTGTATGTTCTGTAATTGCTGTGTTCTGATAAGTCTCAGACTGTGGATCAACATGACCCCAGCGCTGGGTCATCGTTCTTACTGCGTGTGCAGTCCCAGTCAGCACGATACACTGATCCAATGTTGATTTCATATTGGCCCACCATGTACGACGCTGTCCAAACATGAAATCAAAACATTGGGCTTAAATCTTGTGTTTTCTGGGTTATATAATACAACTATACTGGGCTAGTCAATATCACCAGAGTGACCAGAGTGAGACAATACTGACAGAAACACAGAATGTCAGGCCTAAATATCCACAGAATGTCAGACCTAAATATCCATGTTGTATAAGAAACATAGCTTTTAGGTTTAGTGAAGTAATCAAACCCTTCTCTGGTCCTCAAAAATAGCTAAATTAATGTTAATTTCATCACAATTCCATGTGTGTTATCCATGTGCATTCCTTGGCCTGAACATGCGGTTTAGAATGTCAAGGACACAATTTTTGTTAGG
Organism: Flabesymbios commensalis; assembly: GCA_964017125.1. Lineage (NCBI taxonomy): Eukaryota > Metazoa > Annelida > Polychaeta > Terebellida > Flabelligeridae > Flabesymbios > Flabesymbios commensalis. The sequence continues at coordinate 45,141,210 of OZ024903.1, forward strand.
CATTTACATATTGTCCAGATAGAAATCTGGTCAAATGCATGAATATTCCTAAAAAACACAGTCCACAGTGTAATAAATCAGAGCAGCCAATTAGCTGCGCTAGCGGACTGATAGTGGATCTGATGAATGAGAATGGAAGTTTCACGATGCAAACGATTAGTCTAATACAGGTTATGTCTTTATTTAGAATGAAAGATATTATGTCGATACAGAATTACAATGTAATTAGTAATTACATTGTAATTCTGTATCGACATAATATCTTTCATATTAGGCCTAATACAAGTTTCATGTTTAGATTGTTCAGCCTGCTTCACCGCAATAATGCCGCAGAGACGTCTGTCTCCTTGCAGGCGTACAATGAGTGTATTCATTGATGGTTGAACGACTCCACTTAATTGGCTCCCTCGGGAGCGGTGAAAGGTCAATACTTTTTCCTGCAAGTAGAAGCTCGCAAAGGGAAAGTAGACGGCATTCAGATATATCACTGCAAATCTCGCTATCCCACACGTTTTAACGAAGAGACCTCCGACTCGACTTTACGTCGCGGCCATCTCCGCAGCGGAAGTCAATTAGAATGTGAATTCACTCAACGCTGGAACGGTGTCAGCCCAAAATCGAAGGCTAGCATGGTAACAGCATCGGCAATCGTCACATCCGCGAAGCGGACAGCAAGACACGACCGGTGGTATTTCATTGATGTACCGTAAGCCTATATCACAAAAAAAACAGGAAACACGGACAGTCCACAGACCCAAAATTGAGAAAACGCCGATGAGTCAAGTTGTCTTTTATCCAAAGTGTACCGATGACAACACTAGCTGTTGTCGATCCCAGCAAACACAAAACACTTGTTTAACATTTGTACAATGTTGAACCAACGTCGAAGACGTTGGACCAACGTTGTACAAATGGAATACAAATGTTTTGTGTTTACTTGGATGCAGTGATTGATAAACAATTTTAAATTTGTTCACTGCTCATCTGACATTTTATATGAAATGCATGTTTCTGTCGTCTTTTATTGTTCGATGACACTACGACCATACGTGTTCGTCAAACGAATAAATAAATCAATGTTTTTTTGTGATAAATGTAAGCGCTTTACCGGGATATCCGAAACAACCTTGACAGCTGGACTTTAAAATTAAATTGTATTCCCACAGCTCATAATACATATTTAATCGCTAAGCTATTACAAAAGTATAATAGATTCATAATCTTCCGACAGGAAATCTAAAATAAACACCTAGACCATAAAACGGATCTAAAACCAAACCTGTTTTCAGTCAGAAACGGGTCACCACAATGATAAAGAAAGAAGTTGAAGTTGTGCCTCCCTACCACGACCCATAACTTCAAGTGGGTAAAAATGACTCAGACCGAACATATACTGTGACGTAAACTGCTGATAAAACAGATTATTAGCGGTCGTGCTTAAAGCGCCGCAAAATCATCAAAAATCGTCATTTTTATTTTTAATATGTGAGACGGTCTGGCAAAATCAGGCGTAAGTCGCAGATTTAAATATTAACAAATACGGAATCCGCACAAAATTATCTTGAAAATGGCATTATTATACCACTCTGTACCTTGGCTAACTCCGAAAGTATGACTTTGCAAAGTCAGAGAAATGTGAAATCTGAAATTGCATGATTTTGAGAAAATGGCAAGTTCAAAAAGGGAATTTTTACACTTTTTTTGAAAATAACGCTCTATTGAATTACCTAGATAAAATAATTATTCATTTCGACAGCATTTTTGAAATAATAAACGTATGGTTCCTGAATTTTGTCAGTTTAAAAGTATGCTGAGGTTTTGATAATAAGGATTTTTACAATTCATGAATATTTCCTACCTATTAGGGACTGCTACCATGGTAACATGAAAATAGAAGCAAATATCTCTGCATGTTTGGATTTTTAAATGACACTAAAATTAAAATAACACATACATTTAACAACATATATGTATTATTGTGCCACACCATTTTAGGATTCGAAAGTAATCACATGAAAACATAAACTTATGTAAATATTAGAAATAGGTCAAATAAAGGTCAGTTTGGCTTTAATGGCCCTAGCATCGTTTGTCAAAGTGCGACTTACGACTCATTTTGTCAGATCGAGAGACTAGAATTAAATTTCGGGTTGCTGTGGCAACGTAGAGACTGTACCGAAAACGCCGTTTACTTGTTATTCCTGTATTTCCTATTTTGGACATGCATGTCTCAAATGATATATCGTCCTTATTTCTCTTTTAGCTGGTAAATGCGCAACACACATTTAAAAAACTTACATACTTATAGGACATGTTGAGATACATGACTATTTCGGACAAATCTAGGAGTCAAGCCAAAATAAATTTTGGCCTTGTTGTGTCGCTTTATCGCTTGAAGGGTTATAGCAGTAGCGTGAATAAAAGCCGGCCTCTCGGGGGCTTAGATGGGTCTTTAATCATGACAATAGGCTTATTGTGGATGTATTACTTCACTGACCTGATAGGGGGCTTAGGAAATGCCTGAAGGATTTGTCCCCAGATATGCCCAGACATTCGGATACATGGGTTTATTTTTTTTCAATTTAATGCTGAAAAGCCGTGGCCTTTTGTGTAGCCATCTGGGGTCTTTCATTCTCCGCTATCCTCAGGCCGGATAGACCCCACAGTAATATAGACAAGGATATATCCTAACCAATCTAATAAGCATGTCTGTCAAACTTTTCTCAACGGTTTCTATTGTATTTTTACCCATGGATTTCAAATCTGCCAGATACCATTCGAAATTTTGCATATTTAATTAGCTAATTTGCATTTTTCCAAAATGGCCGCCAAAAAAAAGTAATCGTACATTAATACAGTCCCGGCAATCCTAGAAATGTGTTGTTTAGCTCTAAATTTTGGTTTTGAGATCTCATGATGCAATTTTGACGACAATATTATTTTTGGGGTCTTTGGTCTAGATATCATATTTAAGCGATCTTAGTGTCTAGATTAGGGTTTTTTGGATCAAGGAATACACCTTTTTACCTACGCATGCGCACTAACACAATATCCAGGTTGCGGGATGCGCGCAGATCCCGTTGCGGGACGAGCTGCCAATCGTTGCATGTTTAACTGAACCCGGCGTTCAGCCCTGTCACACCTGTATTTGCTTCGTCATTTTCTTGTCATTATAATACTGTTTTTTCAAAAAAATTCTTACCTACTTTAGACTATTGTTTACACTTACTTGTTGCATTTGTTGTTATCGCTATTGTTGAGCATTTTTATTACAATTACGCTTTTTCGAGCCTTCGTCTGTCAACAGCTGATTGTGCTGCTGTTGTAAATATCCAGTGCTATATTTAGACCGTGACCTGTAGTCACAACTGGCTTCAAGAGGGACCAGTTAGTTTTTCAAAATGACTGTAATGTCTGGTAAACTGTGTGAAGCTGATGTTAATGGTTCCTTTTTACAAGGGCGCACACCAAATGAATTGAATTTAGTCTACCACAACTGAAATTTAATAGGCGATGCCCGTCGCCAAGCAGAGTGGATCAGACTGCTATCCTATGGCCCCCAAAAAACAGCATGGTCCCCGATGTTTCCCGTGTAGGGATGGAAATGCGGCCATTAACGCTGAATGACGCTGAGCCAGTTCACCCCACCGGTATTACCCTTTACATATTTTGTTTCATATCATACTACATACAAAAACAAAACTTGAAACTGGTCACGGAAATGTATATTAGTAACAGGTGGAAAAGCCTAACAGATATTATAATTTAATTAATCTGAATAATACTTTAGCATCTTGTTTACATTTGACAAGTGCGTGCCGACACACATTCCACAGGCAAACAATCGTAAAACCGGCAACTAAATGCTATCAAAATATCACAAACGACAATGATTATCACAATATAGATTGACTTATTTGTTTCCATGATTATAAGGGATTATTCCAACTATTCGTCATAAAAATCTATACGAGAAAAATATGATAAAACCGGTGGTTTTGACACGCCTGGAAAACGGAGAACTGCACTCTGTATAGTGGATGAAAATTACGGTCGCGGGAGCTGGTCCCGCAACCGTAGTTCAGCTATCCACCACCAGACGTCGCATGTGAAGTTGAAATGGTGTATACAAAGCCAGACATCATTGTCAAATGATTTTTTTCGAAGTTTTTGATGTTTTTTTTTCTCTCTATACATAGTTTGATATTTTGGCAAAATTGTGTTTTATCATAGTTATCATAGTTGTGTTTTATCATAGTTATCATAGTTATACTGGATTATATTAATCACTTTTGATAAGAAAGCATCATGATCATTCGATGTCATAACAATGATAATGTTTATTGATCATAAACTTGATAAAAAAAATAAGTATAAGCCCTCGCAGTGATATAGCATTTAGTATTATAATCACTTCATAACATAGTCAATCTAAGGGTAACTGGGTTGGTTGCTAGTAGTAGTACTTTTCGCACCCACCTGGGGAGGGTCACTAGGGATCTGTCCCGTCTGTTGAATGTTGCACCGCATGGTACAGAACGCACTAGACTACAGCAATTATCCAAGGGAAGCTGCAGCCTACACGTGGCTGGCTATCATATTGTTGTGGATTGCCAGCGGGGTAGCCTGTTTTCTCCAATAGTGGTGCCAATGCAGCTCCCGCATCAGTGCAGGCACTGATGTTGGCCATGCTAGAGCCTTAAACTACAAGCAATGGTGTTTAACATTAGGTCCCTCACGTGGGATGAATGGAGTTTTCCTCAACTATTGTGACTATCCGACTGGAGGATAGCAGAGCTGTGCTAAAGGCCTCGGTGTTTCAGCATATCAAAACCCAAGTCCTCGATTGTCTGGGCATGTCTGAGGGTAAATCCTACCCTGATGACATCGCAAGGCTCTGAAACAGTGACGGCCATGTTTTGGCAAAATGGTATTACTGTGATCACCAGAGCGCGCTAGCTGAATATAGTCTTATACCACTCTCTGTCTTATCGCTAGGCGGAGTCAGTGTCTGTTTTACACGGCCAGCCGTGGAAACATGGAGGTCACTGCGACCAGGCTCAGCGCAATGTGAGTAGCCTGGTTTAGCCGGGTAGGTAAATCCCTAGACTTTCCCAGAACATCGGGCAGTAACCCACCATGTCAGTCCTATCACCCCACCCTCACGTCATCATCTGTACATCGGTCATCAATGGACATCAATGGACTGCACTGTTTTTATCCAACTACAATATCACTTAAATGACCATTAGTGCCGAGCGACGTTAAGCATTACCGGTATTCTACGACAACTAGTAGTCAGCCTGAAATTGCACACAGCATATTGAATAACACTGAATATAATACTGTCGAAATAACCACTGTTTGCAAGGATTAGCTATATATTAGACACTTGGAGAATTATTGAATTTGCGTGTGGTTAACAAAAAATATATATAAAAAAATTAGTGTATGAAAGACATTATTGTGTTATTCAATTATCATGATCATTTTCAATTAAGGTCTTAATGTATTGTACACGGCTACCTTTGCTTAGATATCCCTGACAGTCACACTCTACATAGCATGGAATTTTTCTTTTCTCACTCGAGCAGTTTTTGTTGCAACTCTTCTTGCAGCCACATGAAATTTTGTGTGTCATATGTGGTGGCCTTGGTGGGTTTGTAGATTTACCTGTTTATCATTTTATTCAACCCGTCCATAGTCCTCAGGCTTGCAGGTAAGCTTGGGATGTAAGCTGACTTGTCAAGTGTTGTTGTCAATGCTGGACGCTTTAGATGCTTTTCGAAAGCAAGAGGGTGGCAGCAATTTCAGCAGTGCTGATTTGTTATTATAAAACCTGATAAATCTGAGCATATATAGCTATATCACAGCCTTAGAAGTTGGATTGTGTGTTCACAAGAAGCTACTTTGCCTGATCATACACATCTACCGTTGTTTCAATGTGAGCACCATGGCAGCATCAGCTATCTTGCTATTTCCGTTTTCTGTGAACAATGATGGAGGCATATTGCTACATTAATGATCACCAATAAAGTTATTAATGTTAATATCTCAACCACTTACTTTTTTTGTGTTATTTACAGAAGAGTAGAAATGTCATCACTCTTGTCATTCACGGGTGACAAGAGCTTACTATAATTATGATACTCAAAGTAATGGCAGCCGTAGCGCCATTTCTTTCACATCAAAACCAGAAGCTCTGCTAAACATAGCAAAATAGATAGCAGGGAGCGATACAAGAAGTTTGCAAGAGTTTTTTCAACAAGACTCGCTTTCTTGCTTTCCAATTTCAGACATGGTATGAGGGGGAACAAAGTGATCCTTCCATTTGTTCAACCAAATTTTACTTAGGTGGTGGATAAAACAGAGTGTACTAGTTACGGTCACATACATTGCATTATATATTTGTTGATTGGTCGTTCATCTCAAGACAGCTATCCATTCATTAGGGCACATTTAGGGCACTGTCATTTATTCACATTATCAGCGCACGAGATACCTTCGACTATCTATTCTTTACTGGCATGTAAAGTTGGCTGAATGATATAACTACACTGGAAGACTTTGCTGATGATGGTGCTCCTATTGAAATCACGATAGATGTGTGTGACCAGGCACAGCAGCTTCTTGTGAACTCATATTTCAACTCCGAAGGCTGTGATATAGATACGCTGAGAGACAACACGTTCTTAAATAATATTAGTAAGTCGACACTGCTGAAGTTGTTGCCACGTAATGACTTAGGACTATGAATTGGTTGTAGAAAATGGCAAGCTGATTCCTGTTCAATCTACATGTACAAAACCACCGTCGCCACCACATATGATTCACAAAATTTCATCTCTGCAAGAATGGTTGCAACAAGAACTGCTAGTGTGAGAAAAGGGAAATCCCTGCTATGGATGATGTGACTGTCGTGGATCCCCGAGCAAATGCAGCTTTGCACAACATAACACATAATCCTTATAATTAAATAGCATAACTGCATCATATACTTTTTTAGTATTCTTTCAAGCACACCCACTTTCAATAATAGTCTAATCTATATGGCTGTGTGCCTGTTGCTTCCTGCAGACAGTAGTTCATTTGACAGTATTAGCGCTCCTAATTTTTGTTTCATGTAACTTTAGGCTAATTATGTTTTGAAGTGATTATTGTAACAAGTGATGTAATACTTATGTTAGTTTATGATCAATAACTTTACCATTGTTATCACATCAAATGTTTACTTATCAAACGTGATTAATAATATCAAGCACAAAACATAAATTTCACACTATCAATGCATGGCTTTGTGTACTATCTTCTTAAGAAGAGATAAAAGCACTTCAGATTTGGCTTTATAACGATCCTTCACCTTAAAAACATAGGTTTTGACAACTTTAAAAGCAAGTTATCTTAAATATTGACCGAGATATCGACAAATTTTTGGTAATGGCCGTCATTATTGGCCTCCTGCCAATTTCCAGTAGTATTCTAATGCAAATGATATGTCTATTTACCTCTTATATCGCTGTCATACACACGTAATATATATGGTTTAACTTTATATAATGTTAACATGTGAAATCAGAACAGTGTGCGGATGATAACCTCATTCTGGGAGGAAGTTATTCAACTATAATTATGATAAAACACACTTTTGTTAAAATATCAAACTATAGGGATCAAAAAGACATCAGAAACATCTAAAAAATCTTTTGCCAATATAATGATGTATATAATGATTGTATTCCTTGATCTAAAAAAACTAATCTAGACACTAAGATCGCTTAAATATGATATCTAGAAGATAAGATATCTTTATTTAAGGTTCGGCTGGCGGCCATTTTGAATTATGGCGGCCATCATATATATTATCAGGTATTCAAATCATAATTTTATCCAAAAAAGTCAAGTTGCGCACTCTTGGCTAAAACGTAAATGTGGGATATTGTATTTCAATGGTCACGTGACCTATGACCTTCTAATGACCCCAAAAATAATATTATCGTCAAATTTGCATTATAAGATATCAAAACCCAAATTTAGAGCTAAACAATACATTTCTTGGATTGCCGGGACTGTATTGATAGACGATTACTTTTTTCTGGTGGCCATCTTGGAAATATGCAAATTACCTAATCAAATATGCAAAATCTGGCAGATTTGAAATCTACGGAAAAAAAAATACAATAGAAACCGTTGAGAAAAGTTTGACAGACATGTTTATTAGATTGGTTAGGATATATCCCTGTCTAATAATAGCTGAGGAATAACTCCATTCATCACAATTTTCGACCTTATGTGAAACACTCTTTTGCTGGACTAGTTTAAGGTCATTTGGCACCTATGTTGAACTTTGAACCAGATTAGGCCTTACCTCACTGGCTACCGCTCATTATGAATATGGCCAGACTAGAGGAGGCTGCAGCATCTCTTGAAACACACGCAAAACACATCCCTGATGAGCTGCACTTGCGGATCAAAAAATACCACTAGAATACTATCCTCGCATCGCCAAAATATTAAAAATAACAAATGTATAAAAGAAGAAATATTAAATGCAGTTTTAATGACTGTACCCAACAAGTACAAAGCATTTGTATAACATTTGTACAAATGTTATACAATTTTTTTTGTGTTTACTGGGTAGTGATGTTCGATACATTTTAACATTTTTAAGTAGTGTCAGGAAGTGACTGACTGGTTTTAGTAGGTCTACAAGTACATGTACGTGTAGCTATAGTGTTGCACAACACAGCTCCAAATATATTGACCTCAGTTAACTGGAGAGTCGGACAACTCCTGCTGCAATGATGAGACAACACAACTAAATTAAGTTAATCACTGCGACAGCCAAGCCACATGCACCAGTGAAACTCCACCCAGCCCGGTTTTATAGTGTACATTTTCTTATTATTCGTTGAACTGAAATCACCTGATGCGGCCTTGAAATTATACATGGATGGTATATTACAAAATATGTGGTTAAACATCAAGATTTGCAAATGTCTGGTCTCAAAATTAAATAAATGTGATTAATTTCCACCCACTTGAAATTGTGGGTCCCGGGAAAAGGGTTACATGTAAAAAATGAAATGAATCGGGCTTTAGGCCACCTTTGTGCACATATAGGCTAAACTGGGCCAGGAGAACCTCCTGAGGATGGTGAGATGATTGAGATGACACTGTCCTCCAGACACAGGATTCGAAATTCGAGCCCTGGCGGTCTGAGGCCGAGCACGCTACCTCTCGGTCACGGAGGCTCCCCACAATACTAAGGGTTACATGTCAATTATTTTATGCATATTAGCTCCCATAATTTTGAAAACACTGAAAGGTTCAATATCTACAGAATTCAACTATCACAGAATGGAATAGATGCATTCATATAATTTTCACCATAACGTGAGTGACAATGGTGGGGAAAAGATGGCGAACCACAGCCGTTAATAAAGCTGTGAGCTGACTTTTTGCCAGTTGATTAAGTGAAGGGGGGATAAGGCGAGATAAACAAATCAAGCAGTTTTACATGCGTCTTTTATTTTTTGTTTTGCATGAATATGGAGATGTTTATAGGATGTTTATGCTTTTATCAGGCTTGGATGCATAGTGTGAAGCTAATAATATAAGATATGTAAGGTTATGAGACTGTGTAGTGATACCTAAAATATGCAATATTTTAACTGGGGAAAAGGTTTCATGGCAGCTCGTAATGGAGCCCCAAGGCATCTGGTGTATGAGGGGAGCAAAAATTATTCTAAAAGGTATATCTGTCCGTTGTATGTGCAATTTTGTGCCGAAAAGAAGCAAATAATATTTTATCACGCTAGTATGTAGGCTATTGTGCTAATTTGTAAAACCCACATACCCAATGTGCACTGCAAAGTTTAGAGATGATATATAACGCTAGAGAATGGCGGTGCGGCTCGTCCTGGGTAAAACTGGCAGGATATGCGTGATTGATGATTATTTTATACTTTCACGGCGCCATAGTATATTATAACCAGAAAAGGCGGCCTAATAATACTGTACAGTGTTACCGGACCATATTATATAACGTAACCTCAAAATTACTTCACCCATAGAAGTGATCTGTCAACAAACACACATTTCTGTATATAAATTATACGGGGGTGTCAAGAAAACGCTATCCCCTACATACAAGCCTGGTTGTTTTCACTGTTTTGTAAATGCTGGTTGATCACCCACACCTGCTGGGGGAGTCCATAAATTCATTTTATGAAACACTTATCGTCGAATACTTATTTCACCAGTACGACGGTGTGAGGCAGGTGACATTTCGCCTTCGATCACTTGCATGAGATCCGCTCACAATTCACTGAAATATTATCAACGAGAAAATCTGTTCCACGAAAAACCATTGTCTCCGCCATTTTTACCCTTATCCTACTAACTTATTTTATTTAAATTTTCAATCACTTGAGGTTGTGGTCCACAACCTCAAGTGGGTGAAAATTACTTATATCTGTTCAATTAGAGACCAAAAATTGAGAAATCTTGATGTTTAGACACATGTTTCATTCCCAATAATGATTTGGACGACTAATATAACAGAATTAAAACGACAATAGTCGTGATCAGCAGGATAAGGGTTAACACTTACGTTAAACCTGACTCAATCACGAGGCTTCCGAGGGGTTCGCCCGCAATATTTATTGGCAAATGTGGTATGACCAATGTGCTGTATTACTCCTTGTCGTCGAATAACATGTTGTTAAACATAAGAACAACGCATTTATATTTACGATAAATAAATTATATTTAAGTATGTATTGTCAATCTGGTGTTAATTGTCATATTTATTTTGTTTTGTAGTTCAAAGTAGTGGAAGAAGTAGAATACATTTATTTCATGAAATATGTATATTACCTTAACGATGCATGATACCACAAAATAAACGCAACTATTAGGATGCTACAAATGGACGATATTAGTATTGGTCAATTTAGAAGTATTATTGGAAATAAAATTATTTTATTGTTGTTTGCATCACTTTTAATCAGTTTTCATGCAAATAAATAATAATTCAAAAGAACATGAATTGAAGTGACAAAGCAATATTATGCATGTGATGATATCAAGGTAAATACAAGATTGCATTTAATCAAAATAGCATGGGTTCTAAAGGTGTGTGTTTGATTTTATTCAGTAGATTTATGATCTGTATCTTTCATATTTATTAAATAATATATATTTTTTCTAAAGGTGTGTGTTTGAGTTCAATCTGTAGAGTTACTATCTGTATTTAACATATATCTTTAATAGACAATGCATCAAAGGGTGTTTGTGCAAATGTAATCAGTAGATAGATTTTTAATGAACCTTAAGTGCTCTTACTAAAAGTAAAATGCTACTTTTTCTTGTTCATGTTATTTTTCATGTTTAGTCTATTTATAATAGACAGGGATATATCCCAACCAATCTAATAAACATGTCTGTCAAACTTTTCTCAACGGTTTCTATTGTATTTTTTCCCGTAGATTTCAAATCTGCCAGATACCATTCGAGATTTTGCATATTTAATTAGCTGATTTGCATATTTCCAAAATGGCCGCCGAAAAAAAAGTAATCGGCTATCAATACAGTTCCGGCAATCCTAGAAATGTGTTTTTTGGCCCTAAGTTGGGGTTTTGAGATCCCATAATGCAATTTTGACGACAATATTAATTTTGGGGTCATTGGAAGGTCATAGGTCACGTGACCATTGAATACAATATCCAACATTCACGTTTTAGCAAAAAGTGCACAACTTAACCTTTTTTGGATAAAATGATGATTTGAATGCCTGATAATATATATTTAATTTCAGAGAGTTACATCTCATACACAAAACTATATTTATTAATACAAGATGGCCGCCATAATTCAAAATGGCCGCCAGCCGAATCCAAAATCAAGATATCTTAGTTTCTGGTTATCACATCTAAGCGATCTTAGTGGCTTGATTAAGGTTTTTTGGACCAAGGAATACAATGCCAAACATCATTATACTGTCAAAAGATTTTTTAGGAGTTTTTGCCGTGTTTTTTGATCTCTATAGTTTGATATTTTGGCAAAATTGTGTGATTTATCTACGCCACCATAGTTATATTTGGATGACTTCCTCCCAGAATGTTAAGCCATATAAATTACATGTGTATGACAGCGACAAAATAGGTAAATAAACATCATTTACATTATAAAACGACACTGTTATGTTGTAGAGTATGTAAAACTACTACCCAGGGGGTTAACATCATATTTTCTGGAAAACTGACAGTCTGACACGGCGTGTTGTAAAAGGTTGGGCACCTGAAATAATATCTACATATATTTAGGATCACAACCTAGGTGCACAACCTTGCAAATCGACTACTGGAAATTGACATGAGGCCAATAATGGCGGCCATTACCGAGAAACTTTAATTTCTCAATATCTCGGTCAATATTTAAGATAATTTGCTTTTAAAGTTGTCTAAACCTTTTTGTTAAGGGTCAAGGATCAATATAGAACCAACCCTGAAGTGATTTTATGTCTTCTTAACAAGATAGTACACAAAGCCATGCATTTGATAGTGTGAAATTAATGTTTTGCACTAGATATTATTAATCTCGTTTGATAAGAAAACATTTGACTGAACAGGAATCAGCTTGCCATTTTCTACAACCCATCCATAGTCCTAAGGCTTGAGGATGTCTTGGCTGCATGCTTTATATGCAGTTCACAAAAAGCTGTTGTGACTGGTCACACACATATATCGTGATTTCAATGGGAGCACCATCATCAGCAAAGTCTACCAGTGTAGTTGTATCATTCAGCCAACTTTAACATGCCAGTAGAGAATGAATAGCCGATGGTATCTCGTCCATTGACAATGTGAATGAATGACAGTGCCCTGAAGTTTGCATGACTCATTGGAGCGGCAAAACTCGTGAATGGATAGCTGTCTTGAGATGAACGACCAATTACCAAATATACAATGCAATGTATGTGACCGTAATTAGTACACTCTGTTTTATCCGCCACCCAAGTGAAATTTAGTTGAGCAAATGCAAGGATCACTTTGTTCCTCTTGGTACCATGCAAAAGCAAGAAAGCGAGTCTTGTTGGAAAAACTCTTGAAAACCACTTGGATCGCTCCCTGTTAGCTATTTTGCTATGTTCAGCAGAGCTTCTGGTCTTGATGTAAAAGAAATGGTGTCCAAAGCTGCCATTACTTTGAAGATCATAATTATACGAAGCTCTTGTCACCCGTGAATGACCAGAACCAGAAACCAAAATAGTAAAATTAGTATATAATAGTATATAAGCGAAATTGATACGTCTGACAAGAGTAATGACATTTCTACTCTTCGGCAAATAACACACAAAAAGTAAGTGGTGGAGACATTAACATTAATAACTTTAATAACTTTATTGGTGATCATGAATGTAGCAATATGCCTCCATCATTGTTCGCAGAAAACGGAAATAGCATGATAGCTGATGATGTCATGGTGCTCACATTGAAATAACGGTAGATGTGTATGACCAGGCAAAGTAGCTTCTTGTGAACACATAATACAACTTCGAAGGCTGTGATATAGCTATATATACTCCGATTCATCAAGTTTTATAATAACAAATCACTGCTGAAATTACTGCCACTCTCTTGCTTTAGAACATCATCTAAAGCGGGAAGCATTGGCAACAGCACTTGACAAGTCGGCTTACATCGCCAAGCTTACATGCAAGCCTTAGGACTATGGACGAGTATAAAATGATAAGCTGATCCCAGATAAATCTACAAACCCACCAAGGCCACCATATATGACACACACAATGACACGTAGCTGCAAGAAGGGTTGCAACAAAAACTGCTCAAGTAAGAGAAGAGAAATCCCCTGCTATGTAGAAGACTGTCAGAGATATCTAAGCAAAGGTTGCTGCGTACAACACCTTGAGACCTTGATGACGTGAGGGTGGGGTGATAGGGCATGGTGGGTTACTGCCCGATGTTCCGATGTTCTGGGCATGTCTAGGGGGATTTACACTCCAGACGATCAAAGACATTTTTAATTTAATGTTGAAACACAGAGGCCTTTAGCACAGCCCCGCTATCCTCTGGTCGGATAGTCCTCAAGAGTCACAATATTTGAGGGTAACTCCACTCATCCCACATGAGAGACCTAATGTCAAACACTATTGTCTGTAGTTTAGGCTCTAGCACGGCCAACATCAGTGCCTGTACTGATGCGGGAGCTGCATTGGCACCACTATTGAGTGGAGGAAATGGGCTACCGAGCTGGCAATCCACCACAATATTATAGCCAGCCACGTGTAGGCTGCAGCTTCCCCAACATGCAACAGACGGGACAGAGCCCAAATGACCCTCCCCAGGTGGGTGCGAAAAGTACTGCTACTAGCAATCATCCCAGACCCCTTAGACTGACTATGTTATGAAGTGATTATAATGCCAAATGCTATATCACTGCAAGGGCTAATACTTATTCTATTATCAAGTTTTTGATCAATAAACATTATCATTGTTATGACATCGAACGCTCATGATGTTTTCTTATCAAAAGTGATTATTCTTATACAGTGTGAAACATTATTTCCAAAACATAAAAGCAGCGTTGTGTGTATATAGGCCTACTGGTATACATATTTACAAGACATAACAGCACTTCAGGACTGGTTTTATATTGATCTTTGACCCTGAAAATATTGGTCTAGACAACTTTAAAAGCAAATTATCTTAAATATTGACCGAGATATTGACAAATTCAAGTTTTTCGGTAATGGCCGCCATTATTGGCTTCCTACCAATTTCTAATAGTCGATTTGCAAGGTTGTGTACCGAGGTTGTGATCCTAAATATATGTAGATATCATTTCAGGTGCCCAAACTTTTACAACACGCCGTGTCAGTTTTCCAGAAAATATGATGTTTACCCCTTGGGTAGTAGTTCTGGGTAGTAGTTCTACATACGCTACAAAATAATAGTGCCGTATTATAATGTAAATGATATGTCTATTTATCTCTTTTATGGCTGTCATATACATGTGATGTATATGGTTTTACTTTAGATCATGTTAGCATGTGAATTCAGAACAGTGTGCGGATGATAACCTCATTCTGGGAGGAAGCTATTCAAATATAACTATGATATAACACAATTTTGCCAAAATATCAAACTTTAGAGATCAAAAAGACATCAAAAATCATTTGAAAGTATAATGATGTCTGACATTGTATTCCTTGATCCACAAAACCCCAATCTAGACACTAAGATGGCTTAAATATGATATCTAGAAGCTCAGATATCTTGATTTTAGGTTCGGCTGGCGGCCATTTTGAATTATGGCGGCCATCTTGTATTAATAAATATAGTCTTGTGTATGAGATGTAACTCTCTGAAATCAAATATATATTATCAGGCATTCTAATCATCATTTTATCCCCAAAAAGTCCATTTGTGCACTTTTTGCTAAAACGTAAAGGTGGGATATTGTATTTCAATGGTCACGTGACCTATGACCTTCCAATGACCCCCAAAAATAACATTGTCGTCAAAATGGCATTATGGGATCTCAAAACCCGAACTTAGGGCCAAAAAACCACATTTCTATGATTGCCGTGACTGTATTCATAGCAGATTACTTTTTTGTGGCGGCCATTTTGGAAATATGCAAATTAGCCAATGAAATATGCAAAATCTCGAATGGTATCTGGCAGATTTGAAATCTACGGGAAAAAACACAATAGAAACCATTGAGAAAAGTTTGACAGACATGTTTATTAGATTGGTTAGGATATATCCCTGTCTATAATACTTATGCAATATAAAGTTACATGACTCCGAATCAGGCACAAACATTCATTTACAGCGTCTGGCATAATGTAAGCGTTGAATGAATACATATCGGCTAAAGGCGTTCTGTATGTTGAGCAGTCGAACCATGTCATAGTAAGTCAGCTATGTATTGGGGATATACATATCATTATTTTGGTCAAAATAAAGATATGAAATCATTACTACATCATTACGCTGGTTTGATTAAATTTGATTTCTATTAATTCCTCTAAATTGACCGATACTAAGCTCGTCAATTGTATGATAACCTCTTTATTGTTTAAACTTTCTTAACGTTTTATCAGATCAGACTATTTTCTCATTTAGACATTAACATAAAGGGAAAATAACCTCGGTGATCTTAAGATGCTTAGAATTACAAACCTCTCTCAATATATATTACTCTAGTTTCCTATTATTGGTTTATTGTTGGTCCAACGCTCAATACATTGTGCAGCGATAAATCGCCGACCGATAAACGTCTTGTTTATTGGATGGCTCAATAATATCAGTGAAAATGGACAAACATGACAAAACACGGCGTTTTCTCCTTCAGTTCACAATTATTGATCATTCATTCTACCAGTCAACGCCAAGACCTACAAAAACCTCATCAGAAAACTAATGGAAAATAAGAAGGGATTTTTCCACCATGCAATAAAAAAGTAATAATTGTTTAGTTGATATATACCGACAATAAAGCTGCTCTTCTTCGCTTCAAATGAGTTCCTTACTTTTTTGTACATCTTCATTTCTACACGAGTGTATATGAGAATAAAATGTCACATTTACCACTTGTATATTCCACGCTATCCTCTCAACCCTATCAGCTGCCGTGCAAAGTCGAAAGGTAGGCTGGCATCTTTTTGACTTTGCACGCCATGCATGCAGTTCTATGTAAGTCATTGTAAAGAAAATAAAAAGGTATCCAATGATAATGACTACTACACAATATGTACATTTCATTACTAAAATGCAATCTCCAGCGAATAATTACGAAGTTAAAAAACTTTACATCAGTCATCGCTGATTAAGACCGTGGAAGGCATGAATTTGTTTCAGCAGTTATAATTACGGGGAATATCATAAACATTGTCGGGTTTAATTAGGGTTTTATAGAATTTGACGAGAAAAAATAAAGCCAATTAAACAATAAATAATTCTAAATAGATAATTCTCGTGATTAAAAAAAAATCTAAAAATTTACATCCATGCTTACAAATTAAATTATGGCTAAAAACTTATAATCCGATGAGAATAATTAAAACAAATTAAACAATGTATAAATCTCGTAATTAGAACAATATCTAAACAATTTCATCCATGCTTACAGAATAAATTATGGCTAAAAGCGTATAATTATGTCATATCAGAGATATTTGGAGTTAACCATATAGACTATGTCGTAGGCTTAAATGACAGAAGTAACGACACAAGATGTATAATGCATGCAGTGAACCTAATAACACTAAAAATAACCCGGCGTCAATCTACAAAGAAAGAACTGATCTCAGATGAGTTAATAGATCGCACCAGCTGTTAAATAATGGCTACTTTACGTGCAACACGATTTCTCAATGCATGGCTGATTGGAAGTTCTGAGTCTGCTCTATTTTATTCAAGATTTTCACCGGGAAATCTATCGCGCCACATCTCGTCATTAAAAAGCTTCAAATATACCAGATATAATATAATTACGTTGACATAAACATAATCACGGAGCACTGTTTCGTGTGTGAAGTTGCATTTCTCAATTCATTCACGATAATAATACTAATAATTTGTATGTGTTATTTACATTTGATGTTGGTTTTTCCTGGTTCTTGGCTTACTGTGCATTTGTCGCAGCATGCTGGTATTGATCTATCACATTGGACAATTACCCAGCTAACACGAGTCGTTCACCCAATGTTAGACTAAGTAATGTTTCGTCAGCGTCGTCGTAGCATGAAGTGAATATCTCAGTGTAGATTAAAATATATGTGACCTGTTTTATCACATCTCATCACGTTTGCACATTTTTTTTATGCAGCACTGCACTATGTCTTTGCTTTTTACTCACTATGTTTCTTATTTGTATGGTTTTATAATTTTTCAAGTTTGTTCGTTCTCTCGTACTTCGGTTCTTTCTTTTACTCCAACCTCTCATAACAGCAAAAGGAGGGGGCAATGACGAAGTTGCCGGAAAAACCATTGTGTGTATTCTCCTACTTTTGCTGTTTCACGGTTTTGTTTTGTACATTCCGTAGGCTCGCATCTTCATTGTGCAGTGACTACCAGGGTGGGATTCAGCCTCAAATAAGCGGCGTTTTTTTATAAAGGTCTGGCCTTTTAGGCAATCAAATAACAGTTATTGGGAATGACATGTGTGTTTAAATATCGAGATTTGCAAATGTTCGGTCTCAAATTAAACAATTATGAGTAATTTCAACCCACTTGAAGCTGTGGGTCGCGGTAGCGAGACGCAACTTCAGGTGGGTGGAGATTTAAATTGTTTAATTTTGCGGTTTAAAGATCAAAACAATATAATTATCTTGAGTAAAATAAATCGAATATTTTAACAAGATGCATTCAACGCCAATTCATTGGATGACAATTAGGCCAAGTCCATCACCCCACTGGCAGACACATCCCTGACCCCCAACAACCCCCCCCCCCCTCCTCCGCCACTTCGCTAGCAAGGCGCAAAGGCAAGTGTGATTATTCAGAGAGACAAAATAATACAGTATTGAATCAGATCACAGGTCATACATTGGAAGACAATTATTTTGCCATTGAACCTAAAAAAATGAGTAGACTATTGCTACTAATTCTAACTTTACTATAGTGAATTTGAGCATGAGTAGGATAAAGTTAGGCTGGGTTATAGTTGTATGGCCAACTGGTTATTTTTTCAACATTATAATACTTCTCTATGTAGTCTGTCTATTATATTGTGACTGAAAACGCTGGCATTAGACAATACAAAGGGGAAAGTTGTATCGTCCCTCACATCAGCCCTCCCCCGGTTGTATTGTCCCTCGATACTGGCCCATGTCCCTCTGAGAATACAACTAGGTCTGGCTTATTATGCGGGACGATACAAGTTTAGCCATGATTATCATTTTTATTTTCGGCAGTGGAATTGTTCGTTGCTTTATTGTATGTTTATATTATTAAGGATGATTATCCACACCCGAAAGTGACTTTATTAGATTGATAAAGTACAAAAAGAACGAAGATGTATATCTGTGAGAATCAGTCATGCATGAAATCGATTCAGACACATGTAACTATCTGTTTATAAAAGGACGTCTGCTAATAAGTTCACGGCCACGTTTAAAAGGCTGAATCATACCCTACAACAGACGAGTAGATGCAGGGAAAACAACGAGAATATGAATGACGTTGACGAAGATATAATAATGGTTACTATGTGTGTTCAATGGATTCGTGCTCACAATAATTACACTTTATAAAGCCAATGACAAAATACAGAAAAATCATATAACTAAAAATCAGTCAAATGTCTATAACTGAAAAGCTATAACAGCTCCAATGATGATTTTCTGGGATGAAGGGCCCATTCTCAGGCAAATGGCATGTTTTTGTTTTTGCTCCGTTACCTCTTTTTGAGTGTTTGACTGAGTGAAGGCAACATTCCGATAGATTACAACTTTTAAAAACATCCATTGGCAACGTATAGTTAGGTTTAAAAAAAAACGGATGATGACAAAATGTGGGTCATTACATTTTTACCTTTTAGATCGACTTTTAGATTGCCTTTATAATGGACTTGTCACTTTTGACAAGAAAAGGACATGACTCACCAATGCCATTATTTCCTTCTAAAGATATTTTTTTATAATTTAATAGCTGTAATCTATTACAAAAAGTTCTTAATTCGTTTTATAGGAGAAGTATGTAAGGTCTCAGATGTATCACATCGTCAAAGACGCTTTTCGAGTTTAATTACAACGTCATCGCAAAAGGACCAGTTTCCTAACGGGCCACACATTTCAAATCTGAGAGCCTCTATACAGCTAAACTCGACCGATTAACATGTTTTAAATCATTGCGAGACATCGTGACAAAAAGGAAGGGGTTTTCCTCAGTGTTCACCTTTTCGAAGAAAAAAACAATACAACATCGATCGGACCCTTCATCTAGACCCTCAGCAGGCAGGTTTTATGGTCAATCGGAATCGAATTGGTGTCATGGTTGTCCTAAATTGGATGAAAATTCCGAAATAGACACTTATCGGGTACATATCTCTTTCAAATGAAGGGTGGGGAAAGATAATATAGATTTCCGATGATTTAAGCCTAAATAACACAAATTTAAACTTTGAAACTTTTTTAAGTTTGGGGCACTTAGGACAGACCTTGTAAAGGCCCTGTGAAGTGATTTCAGTTCATCAATATAATTTAAGTATATATCACAATGAACTTAGCAGATTATTTTAGTCCACCAATTATCAGTTATTTTCAAAAATAAAAATTGAAAATGTGCATATTTCTTGGGCTGGGCGGATCTCCCACCTCATGACTTCACACACATAAACCGCCCATTATTGAATCTGAATTAACATTGAAACTGCATCGGGTATATGTTTCATGTTTCTTGTATTTGTACATGAGCTGAACTAGATTTCTATTCATGTCAATATGCCCGCATCGACAGGGTGAACAGCGGCGAGTGAATGCTAAACGCTGGCCAGGAGCGGTCGCGGTGATGGCCATCAATTCTAGTGCTGCACCTGCATTCATGCAGCATTGGACCGATGTTCCGTGTTGACTTTGGTCAGTTTTCTAAAATCATACAATACATCATCAGCTGCATGTAAATGTACATGTATTATAACCAGCCAAGCATGTCTCCACCTTTTGACGTCACGAATTAGCTCCGCCCCTTACTTTTGCCTTTGGGAAAATCGTTCCCAGTGGTTTAAAAATGGGAGCTGAGAACTCTAATATTTAAAAAGTCATCTAAACTAGTATTATATATGACATTGTGCAGAGTAGGTCTGGGGACTACATGGGGCCTTTAAGCTTATTTATGTGTTTCAGGGTCATTCATCTTCCCCTTGCCCAGTCTCTTGTGAGTGGGACAGCATGAGTCTGGCTAGATTGAATGGCCTATTTAATACTACTATATTTAGGCTGGAATTATGGGTGTGTCTAACATTCAAGTCTAATTATGTCTCCCCTCTGTACACAGAAGGGGAGACATATAGGCTCACTTCTCACTGCTCATGCTGTCTGTGTGTTTCTGTGTGTGAGTGTGCAGGCGGCCAAACACGACACGTCCACCCAATGCTGGTCCAATGCTGGCATACGGTCTGCAACGCTGACCCAACATTAGCCCAGTATTGAGTTACCGTGTCGTGTTTTGCGCCACGCTGAATGTGGGCCAGCGTCACAGACGGGCCAACATTAACCCAGCTTTGGTTCAAAGCATCTTGCCGGTAGTACGGTAGTACAGCCAGCATTAACCCAGCAAACACGACACGTTGAAACAATGATGTTTTAGCATTGGACCAACGTCTACGACGCTGGCCCAACATTAAACCATCATTGTTTCAACGTGTCGAGTTTGCTGGGAAGTAGGCCTACTGAGTAGGGTTGAATGGATACTGGCTAGCACCAGCGACGCTGGCCCAACATTTAACAGACATTAGGTTCGTGTCGGCTTGTACTCGCCGCCAGCACTGCCAGACCCCAGCCCATGCAGCAAATACGAGGCGTTGAACCAGTGCTGGTTTTATGCTGGGCCAGAGTCGCAGACGGTGAGCCAGAATTGGACCAGTATCGGGTCAACGTCTCGTGTTTGAGTGTTGACAGGCCACATCCCAGCAAACACAAAACATTTGTATAACATTTGTACAATGTTGATTCTACGTCGAAGACGTTGGGCCGACGTTGTACAAATGTTATACAAATGTTTTGTGTTTGCTGGGACTGTGTTCTGCACATCGCCGGGTGTGAAGATATTAAAACTGTTGCCCCACTGATTGAGCCTTAAGATTTAGCTACTGTAGATCATCTTCTTCCCTTCCTCTTGACACAGCGAGGCCTCAGGAGTAGCGAACCCTGGGGGGGGGGGGGGAGATGCTGTAGATATAAAAAACGGGTTCCACCATATCAAAAGACATAGTCTCCACTGTCCACAGGAGCCATTTAATAACAATAATTGAAAAAGCCGTTGACACTACACCTATTAACTATTAACATTTATGGTTATGCTGCGGGAGGGGAGACATCTCCAGTTTTTTTACAAAAAACTAGACTCTTCTAGTTGGATATTTCCGCCTTGTGATTCATATCACGCAACAATAACCTCTCACCTGTCTGTGTGATGACTGACTGGACACGCATATGTATAATATGCTGCTAACACGTGATCTAGCATTTAAGTTATATCTCAAACAATGTATAATGGCCAGCAAATACGATCATTTGGGCAAGGTATCTCGCCCCAATGTCTCGAACTGTGTCAGATATAATTATTCCAAGACTGCACGCAGCATTTGACAGACGGCACCAGTGATATCACTAATCTCTGCATGTGTGGATATTTATTCCCATTTACAGATGCAGCACACCCAGACTGAAAACATCCGGACGACGTCTCGAACATTCAGCTCACGCACACCCAATATATGTTGCCTCTCTGTAGGTGTCATTTTCTCTCCAGGGATTGAGAATGAGGCCTATATATAGTTATTATTGTGGGAGCTGACCAAATATATCTGACCGGATGACAAGGGATATTAGCCCCCCACACCAGTCAGACAGACAGACAGACAGACAGAGCACGTCATTTTACCAAATTACATGGCTTGGAGACCCCATCCTGTAGAAACTTCAGTTGTATTCGTTCTCACTCTACCCCTGAATGCGATGAGGCCTTTTCCACCTATTTGAGCACCCCTCTCTACGCGACTCCCAACTGTCGGCCCCTCCCCTAAATTTTAAACTCTGCCCAAAATTATGAAAGTGATACATGTAGAACAAATATAGCTTTTATTGCAATAAATATGTTACCCAAACATTTCTAATTAAAGTATGTCATAGCATACATATTTTACTATAAATATAGATACAAATAACGTTATGAATTATTTTCTAAACTTTATATGAGCACATGTAATCTTGAAATTACGTATTATTTTTCAAAATGAAACCACATATTTTCCGTGCGTTTTCGTTCATAAGTAGATAATTAGGGGGATTATATCGAGACAAAATCATCCAGAATAGAGTTTAGCCACTGTTTAAACTGTTTTTTGATATATAAGCTGTTGTAATCCCCCGTTTTAAGCTCTAATTTTTCAATTTTGAATCAGAGGTGGCAATAATTGACTGTATAATCCAGTTGTACACACTCTAAAATTGTGTGATAGGCTGCACAAAAAACATTTCGCAGATGACAAGGACCCAGTGCTACCTCAACGTTGGGCCATTATCATCGACGCTGTCACACCGTTGGAACAGCGTTGGCCAAGTTCTCGCATCGCTTCGCGTATACTGTCACTTGACTTGACGTTCACAGGCCAGACAGTGCCGTCTGATTGCCGGCGTCTTGCGGTTACCTTTGATGAACCCCTGCCAATGACGGGATGGGAGACCCTCGCTAAGATTAAAAAGAACCGCTGTCGCGAGGGCCACCCGTGGACAAGCGCCCCGTGTTGGTTGAGCTTGGTTTACAGTTGCGTTGCGGCAATCACTGAGTATCAGATATACTCTTTCTCTGGCTCGGAGGGAGGACTCCCAGCATGACCACCTGAAGACAGGAACCCGGTCTCATCATAAACTCGTCTCAGCTTTCAAGCAATGTCGGCCATATAACTACCGTCGTGTAGGAAAAGGTCACACTCACAACTATTCATCACACCACACGACTATCCCATGACCATCCGTGTTTGAGAGAGAGGGAATGAGGGAAGGAGGGATGGTCGGTCGTGCGAGTGAGCGTGGTTTTGCCTTTTTACGTCTCTTTATGCTTTGTGTCAACATAGCGACAATGAAAATCCCGAAACCAGGAGTATTCATGATCTCTTTACATCAAGCTACATAGAACAAATTATGACCGACGTCTCGGACATTTACTCTATTGATTTGAACAGTTTTGAATACTTAGTACTTTATGTACAGCCGGTCAGTATAGCTCACTGGTAGCGTGCAGATAACCGTACCAGGTTTGAATCCCGGCGCAGTCAGTGAGGTTATCCATCAAAACCTTTCAATAAATCAAATGAATTAATAATCTTATTATTACAGAACTAGAAATGTTCACATAAACAATTTCAATTAATTGTATTATGAGCAGATAATCAATTTATACTGGTAAATATTAAAGGGACTGACCCAGGCTAAAATCATTAAAAAATCGGTGATTTTATTATTTTATTTTGGCTTCTTAATATGACCATATGATGTAAACATGTCCGTAGACTAGAACTGCAAGAGTTTTTTTTTATTTTTCTGCTGCGCATTCACCAGTTAGGCTAGATATAGAGACGAAATTCCTGATTTCTAATTATGGACAACCATGTCAAAAATAAGAAATACGGAAATTTCGTCTCCATACAGAACAAGCAGAACTTAAAACTATGAGTATAATTATATTGGATAAGCTTAGCAGCTTTTGGTTGAAAACCCTGTAAACACAAAACATTTGTATAACATCGAGTATGTGGAACACTGATTGATTCGAAAAAGCGGTTTTGTAGATATCAGGTTGATGTCACACTTAATATAATTAAGACAAATTAATGTAGATTAACAAATTATACGAAATCATGATTAAGGAAACACCTAGTTTATGTTCAATGGGCATTTATATTTTTATCTAAGCCCTAAATTGAATGAATGATTTTGATATCTGACATGCCGTATTTTGTAGAATTCATGAGAATTGATTAATCGCAACATTGTTATTAATCAACAGTGAATGGGACCGCGTGATTTCTACCATATCCAGCAAACACGAGGCGTTGGCCCAACGTTGTCTTACTGTTGGCCCACCGTCTACGACGCTGGCCCAACAGTAAACCAACATTGGGCCGACGTCTCATGTTTGCTGGGCATGCATCGGTGCACTCCCTGTTTCAGAGTTACAAAGAGCATGCCATTTAGATACATTTCTTGGGTTACACATTCTCATTCATCAGATCCACTATCCTTCCACTTGCGTCAGCTAGTGGCTCTGATTGATTGTACTGTAAAATGTGTTCTGTAGACGTATTCATGAATTTGACCTGATTTTGTATGTGGCCAATAAGGCAATTTACCTGACAAGAATGGTGTCCTGTACACCACATGGTCAGGCCAAGGAATACATATAGCCAGGCACGTGACTATTTTTATGAAATTAACAGCTTCTTTTAACCTTTTTAACAGAAGGTGAGGTGGACCAGGGAGGGGTTTGACTACATTAATACATCTAAAATGTTATATTTGGTGCTCAACTTGGCCTGACATCTTGTGGATATTTAGGCCTGACATTATGTGCTTGTGTCAGTATTGTCTGATGAGATATAAGCCTACATCTGTACATGTATCATGTGTATTGACTATCCTACTAGTACAGTTTTATTATATAAGTTAATATACACATGGTCAATGTTGATTTTATGTTGGGCCAGCGTCGTAGACAATTGGCATACAGCAATCCAGCATTGTCAATACTACAGCGTAAACAGCATAGGTCTACACCGGCCCAATGTTTTCTTAATGTTGGGCCTGCGTCGCAAACGATGGACCAACGTTAAATCAATATTGGGTCAGTGTGTCGTACTGACTGAGACTGCACACCAGTAAGAGCGATGACCCAGCACTGGGTTCATGTTACTCCACAATCTGAGATGCTGTCCCAACAAAGAGTTGTTGTTAACATCACATTGTATATTCTGCTGGTATATTTGTCTTACACAAAAGCAAGTCTACAACAACACAAGTAAAAGACGCACATCCAATGTTGCTTTTATTCTGGGCCGTCATTGTATAGGATGGACGAGCTATAATCACCACAGGTTGATCGCATGTACTGGTCATAATAATACTAGGCATATAATGACAACCATCGCCCAGTATAGGGGAGACATAATTATATAAACTTGTCTCTCATAGGTGCAAGGAATCCTCGAACTTGACATAGTTTCAAGGTCAGTTGTGGGTCACGGTACACCAGATTTTGAGGCCCTAGCTATCAGAAGGCAGCAATTACAGAAGATAATCTCAAAGCACTGTAGCAGGGCCTCCTAGCTGTGCTAGTGTGGCCCTGAGAAGGAGCCTGGGATTACTAGCGAGTTCAGTATATCAATACACTGTTTGCACGATTTTGCGCATAAGAAGGACCCCCAACTAAATAGTTCAGCTTTTAGTCACTGTGTGGTGTGTTGCTCTTGGGAAAGGTGTATACCCGTGCTGGAGCTTTTACACATTGAGAATGCCCATATATTCTGGTAAAATCACCCTTTCCCTATATAAATTGATGAATTGAATGAAGTAAGTACTTACTTTCAAATTAGGCAGTAAATTCGGTTTGCTTTTTTATGGCATCATACAACAAAGTTGTTATTTTCTAATATAATCAAATATGTTTGCACACAGTGGTTTGCAATTATTCAGGATACGCTTTACCACATTTCTGTCGAACATCAAATAAATGGAGCAATGGTCATTAGCGATGCTTTTCAAAAGAAATTTGCCAAGCAATTTGCCGAAAAAATACGGGCAACATTGGCCGCTGCATTGGTTTGCCTTGTCGTCTTATTTTACCTTGTCTAGGTACAGATGACGTGCTCATAGTCCGCCTTGTGGAAGAGAAGCTGAACAGTGTTCAAAAACGTTGGAATTAAGGCGGTCAACTCGGTACTACTCCGAATTCCTATTCAATCATTGTCTACCAAAAATGATATATCACCACACTTTGCCAGAGTTGTTCCACCTTTTTTGTAAATGAGATAAAAAAATAATGAGATGGGGCCTAAATAATAAAAAGTAAAAATCTATTTTCCGATGGTAAACACACAGCATGTTTCATATTCCACCACCTTGGACAGTAAAATCGGGTCGCGCGCAGAGGGTTGCATTTCTATATGAACTTTGAGAACCTTTCAGGCCGGATTACGGGGTCCCCCTGGGATCTGTCCTGGGATCACTCTTATTTAGTGATTAGTAGTGTGATTAGTATAGCCATAATGTCTTCCATAATTTCTAGCTGATGACACATAGATTTGTATTTCTATCTCTCTAAGACAGACCCTGAGATGTCATTAATATAGTCGGTCCAGCAGTGCTTGAAATACGTCTTTGACTGGATGATAGCTAGCAAACTGAAATTAAATCCTGATAAGACACAGTTCATATAAGTCGGCACTAAATAATAACAACACAAGGAAAAAATAAGAAATATTTCACCACAAAATAACTTGATCGGCATGTAATACCAAACGATTCGACACGAAATCTAGGGGTGGGATTTGACAAGGATTTCAATTTTAAGAAACATCTATCTAATGTCTGTCGATCATCCCTATGCTGGTTTTATGTTGGGAAGCCGTCGCAGACGTCGGCCCAACAATATACCAGCATAGGGCCATGCTTGCGCAGATGCTCAACAGCGGCAGTGACTACGACAATTATTGCAATGTCACTTGCGTCGAGCAGGCCAGATTACTGCAATGATAATAATCCTCTGTAACATTCAAAATCGCGAAACGAAAAAGCTGCAGAGTCTTCAGAATAGCTTGGCTAGGGTTGTGACCCGTTCTCTACGGTTCTGTAGTGTCACACTCTGAAAGTCGCTACATTGACTCCCGGAATGAAATACAAACTATGCACCCTCACATAATAATCCATAACTCTCAGCCAGTTTATCTCCATAATTTTCTTAAACCTTTAAGCAGAACTCGTAATCTCAGTTTCTCAGGTGATGTTCAACTGGTTGTTCCCAAATTGAGTTCTAGGATGGGTGATAGGGCTATTTCAGCTGCGACCCCCACACCCTCCCCAGCTCTGGAATTGTCTCCCTCTAGAAATAAAAAAAAATAAGAATTTATATTTTAGCCAAGCTTTCCCATCCTAAATCCTCCGTGTCCCGGCCTGCTTGATCGACGAAATGGCTCGATAAACACACGATGATAATGAACCTGGCTCGAATCTGCAGCGCCTCTGAGCTCGGAACACCGATGATTTATATATAAGCGCGTCAGAAGCCTTTTATATTTCATTTCATATAATTGATAATTTATTAATTTACTAGGATCTGATATGGCAATCAAAGTTGTTAATCGCCAAGCCAATTAGTCTGATAAGCATGCTATATCTGCATTTTTACATCGATTCGGACGAACACTGATCATAATAACTTTAATCTGATAAGTCCATCGTCGCGAATAATGGCCCAGCTCCGAAAATGAACCATGCATTGGTTCAACGTCTCTTGTTCGCTTTATAATGCACGCTTTTCACTGTGGTTATGTCACTTGCTCGTATGCAGCTCACGGTCCTCAAGCCATTTGCAGGAAATTGGTCAGGGAGTTGCCATATTTTGCCTGCTATTCTGAATATTCACCACCCACTTGGACCAATTAGAGTGATTAGCCATTCTAGCAGCATGGAACAGCGGATGGTCACAACTTAGACAATGAGGAAAGAAAAACAAGAATAATACTATTAGCACAACATTAGACCTGCATTAGTGATACCTAAGTGTGCAGATGTTTTACATATAATGCTATTTATAGGGCAATGACTCAGCTTCGGTGACACAGTGATCCATGCGGCATGTACCTTATTCCGGGAATGGTGTAGCTATAGACTGGACCCTATATAATATATAGAGATGAAAACATCATCCCAAAATAGCAAGGCTAACTATAGCATGAATGCTGCGCACTTCAAACTGGTGTACACGTACAAGTTTGTTTGATGAATAAATCTAATATAATCTAATATAAGGCCATCGTCAGAAGTGATGACCCAACCCTAAATTTGCACAGTCACCACAATCATGTAGGCCCTAGGCAGGCCCTAGGCCTATCATGATGCAATGCGCCTGATATAATTACTTAATTACGCCTACTAACGTTACAAAGTAAGAAAGATCTAACTACATC